>WOXC01005884.1:167500-284866 GCA_011680675.1 Gymnobelideus leadbeateri | reverse complement strand
GGAAACTAAACAATTGAATCCTAAAAAATTGGTGGGTCAAAGAAGAAATTATAGAAACAATCAATAATTTCATTCAAGAGAATGATAATAACGAAACAACATACCAAAATTTGTGGGATGCACTAAAGGCAGTTCTCAGGGGAAGTTTTATATCCCTGAGTGCATACTTAATTAAAGCAGAGAGAAGGGAGGTCAATGAATTGGACATGCAATTGAAAAAGCTAGAAAAAGAACAAATTGAAAATCCCCAATTTAGTACTAAATTAGAAATATTGAAAACCAAACGTGAGATTAATAAAATTGAAATTAAGAAAACCATTGAATTAATAAATAAAACTAAGAGCTGGTTTTATGAAAAAATCAATAAAATTGATAGACCCTTAGTCAATATGATAAAAAAAAAGAAAGAGGAAAACCAAATTATGAGTATCAGGAATGAAAGGGGTGAATCTACCTCCAAGAAGAGGAAATCAAAAAAATAATGAGGAATTATTTTTCCCAATTGTATGCACATAAATATGACAATCTTAGTGAAATGGATGAATATTTACAAAATCACAAATTGCCCAGATTAACTGAAGAGGAAGTGAATTACCTAAATAACCCCATTTCAGAAAAAGAAATCAAACAAGCCATCAATGAACTCCCTAGGAAAAAATCTCCAGGGCCAGATGGGTTCACTAGTGAATTCTATCAAACATTTAAAGAACAATTGATTCCAATACTCTACAAACTATTTGGGAAAATTAGTGAAGAAGGAGTCCTACCAAACTCTTTCTATGACACAAATATGGTACTGATTCCTAAATCAGGAAGAGATAAAACAGAGAAAGAAAATTATAGACCAATCTCCCTCATGAATTTAGACGCAAAAATTCTAAATAAAATATTAGCCAAAAGACTCCAACAACTTATCACAAAAATAATACACCCTGATCAGGTAGGATTCATTCCAGGAATGCAAGGATGGTTTAATATTAGGAAAACCATCAATATAATTGAGCATATCAACAACAAAACTAGCAAAAACCACATGATCATCTCAATAGATGCAGAAAAGGCTTTTGACAAAGTACAACATCCATTCCTATTAAAAACACTAGAAAGTATAGGAATAAATGGAGCCTTCCTTAAAATAGTTGCTAGCATCTATCTAAAACCATCAGCAAGTATTATATGCAATGGGGATAAACTAGAAGCCTTTCCAATAAGATCAGGAGTGAAACAAGGGTGTCCACTATCACCCCTCTTATTCAATCTGGTACTAGAAACGTTAGCAGTAGCAATTAGAGAAGAAAAAGAAATCAAAGGAATCAAATTAGGCAAAGAAGTGACCAAGCTGTCACTCTTTGCAGATGATATGATGATATACTTAGAGAATCCTAGAGAATCAAGTAAAAAATTACTTGAGACAATAAATAAATTTGGCAAAGTTGCAGGATATAAAATAAACCCACATAAATCCTCAGCATTCCTGTACATCTCTAATAAACTCAACAGCAAGAGATAGAAAGAGAAATCCCATTTAAAGTCACTGTAGACATTATAAAATATTTGGGAATCTACTTGCCAAAACAAACCCAGAATCTATATGATCACAACTACAAAACACTTCTCACACAAATAAAATCAGATCTAAATAGTTGGAAAAATATCAATTGCTCGTGGCTGGGTCGAGCTAATATAATAAAAATGACAATTTTACCCAAACTAAACTATATATTTAGTGCCATACCAATCAATTTACCAAAAAACTACTTTGTAGAGTTAGACAAAATAATAACAAAATTTATTTGGAAAAACAAACGGTCTAGAATATCAAGGGAATTAATGAAAAGAAATGCTAGGGAAGGTGGACTAGCTATGCCAGATCTTAATCTGTATTATACAGCAGCAGTCATCAAAACTGCTTGGTACTGGCAGAGGTGTAGAGTAGTGGATCAATGGAATAGATTAGGTGCAGGAGACCCAGCAGTTAATGAATATAGCAATCTATTGTTCGATAAACCCAAAGACCCCAGTTTTTGGGATAAGAATGCACTATTTGACAAAAACTGCTGGGAAAACTGGAATACAGTATGGCAGAAACTGGGCATAGATCACTATCTAACACCATATACCAAAATTAAGTCTAAATGGGTGCATGATCTAGGTGTAAAGGATGATACTGTAAGCAATTTGGGAAAGCAAGGAATAGTTTACCTGACAGATCTGTGGAGAGGGGAAGATTTTAGGACCAAACAAGAATTAGAGAGCATTATAAAATGCAAAATGGATAATTTTGATTACATTAAATTGAAAAGCTTCTGCAAAAACAAAGCCAATGTAATCAAGATCAAGAGGGAGGTGGGAAATTGGGAAAGAATTTTTACAACTTGTGTCTCTGATAAAGGACTCATTTCTAAAATTTATAGAGAATTGAGCCAAATCCATATGAATACAAGTCATTCCCCAATTGAGAAATGGTCAAAGGATATGAATAGGAAGTTTTCAGAGAAAGAAATTAAAGATATCTATAAGCATATGAAGAAATGCTCTCAATCACTATTAATTAGAGAAATGCAAATCAAAACAACTCTGAGATACCACATCTCTCCAGTCAGATTGGCTAAGATGACAAAACAAGAAAGTGACAAATGCTGGAGAGGATGTGGACAAATTGGAACACTAATACATTGCTGGTGGAGTTGTGAACTTATCCAACCATTCTGGAGAGCAATCTGGAATTATGCCCAAAGGATTATATATAATTTCATACCCTTTGACCCAGCCATACCACTTCTAGGGTTATATCCCAAAGAGATCATAGTAGTGGGAGGAAGAACCATATGTACAAAAATATTTTTAGCAGCCCTTTTTGTGGTTGCAAAGAATTGGAAACTAAAGGGGTGCCCATCAATTGGGGAATGGCTAAACAAGTTGTGGTATATGAATGTAATGGAATTTTATTGTGCTATAAGAAACGAGGAGGTGACGGATTTCATAATTACCTGGAGAGACTTATACAAACTGATGCTGAGCGAGAAGAGTAGAATCAGAAGAAATTTGTATACAATCACAGACATACCATATCTGTGACGACCAACTATGACAGACTGGACTCTTTTCAGCAATGCAGTGATATAAGTTAATCCCGAATGACTCAAGAAAGTGAGAAATGTGCCATCCAGAGATATAACTAGAAAGAACTGAGCCTGAATCCTGATGGAAGCAAACTAAATGATCTTGTTCTTCTCATTGTTTGGTTTTACTTCTTCCTTACCATCTTTCATCCCACCTAGTACAATATGCCTTTGTAATTGGAATAATGTTTAATATGAATGCATTTGCAGACCCTATACTGTACTATATGCTGTCATGAGGGGAGGGGGGAGGGAAGTAAAGGAAATTTGAAAATCAAGGAACTATGGAAAAAAAAAAAAGAAAATGATTGTAACTCAAAAATCTGGCGGAAATGAATGATGTAAAACACAAGTTAATAAAGCATTTGTTTAAAAACAAAAAAGAGTGACTTTTTTTTTTTAATTTTACTGATAAGTGACTGAGTTAACATTTTCCCCATGAGTGGAAGATTTGGACAATTGTATTTTGAGATTATATTTTGATTTTCTTATGTACCTGGAAAATGTGACCTAAGAAATGTTTTAGTGCTGATTCAAATGTAAATTGTGTATGCTATGTGCATGAAAGATCTTGGGGCTGAATGTAATGGAAATGCAGATTTAAAGATCTTCCCTGCCCCTAGGCCCTTTGATTGGCTTAAGAGATTTTGATTGGCTTTAAGAGATTCTGAAAACCTTCCTTGATTTGAAAATATGCTCTGCCTCCTAATAGGCTGAATGTGGTCACATGGAGCCTGTGGCAGGAGGCTTGGTTTTCAGGAATGACTACACCTTGATCCTGTGTGATTGGGCAGTGGGCCAAGAGGGTGGTTACATTCTCTGACCCAGGAGAAGGCTAAATAATTCCTGATTTGAGACTTTGCTTTGGGGCTCACTTTGAGAAGTGGTGTGTGATTTGACCAGATGAGACTCTGGGAAGCTGTTGAGAGCCCCCAGCTTTGAAAACCCAGATGTTGATGCTTCCCTCATTAGTAACTGTGATTTGGTATTGGACAGTTTGGAAGCCTGTCTATTTCATCTGTCTGTATACTCTGAAGTTCAGGGTGCTGACCTTTTCCCCCTGAACCAGGTAATATACGTTTGTTTGATTAAAGTAAGCTTGTTAACCCATTTTGAGTTGCTTTCCTTTTGAAAAGCAGATCTAACAACCTGTGTTGGCAGCCACCCTGGGGATGTTGGGGTGCTTGCTGCTACAGTAACACCCCCCAAGATCTCCACCCCAAACCCCAATCCAGATCCAGATCCAGGAAGGTTAAAGCAAGAGCAATTCCCCCCTAAGACTGACCACCTGGTCCCCCTACAGTCTGCAGGCCAGGAGCTGAAGCTGTAACATGGCAGGCTGCACTGAGACCAATTAATGGCTTCTTGCCCCCAGGGAAAGAGCTGATGTGCTCTCCCAACCAGTCCCAAAGTCCACAGAGCACTGACCTCTCATTTTGTCCTAGGCATTTATGTGTTGGTAATTCTGGAAACACCACAGCTGTTGGTGTTCTTGAGTCCTTCCAGCTGGCTGCTAGTCAGGCAGCTCTGGGGATAAAACTTAGACTCACTTGGCCTGGCCTCCTGGGCTGCTGGGCTGTCCTCAGCAGCAGGTTTGCTTTTCTAGGTCATTTTGTGGTTTCTGTAGCTCCAGAGTTTGTTCAGAGTCTTCTTTTACATGAATTTTGAAGTGGTGTGAATTGGAGGGCTGTGGAAGTCCTGTTAGTACTCCGCTGTCTTGACTCAGGTCCCTCCCCCGAATGATTTTCTACTTTTTTTTAAGCAATTGGGGTTAAGTAACTTGCTCAAGGTTACACGGCTAGTCATTATTTGTGTGTGGGTGCTCATTTTCTGAGGCCGGATTCGATCTTGGGTCATCCCAACTCCGAGGCCGGCGCTCTTACTCACTGCGCCACCTAGACGCCCCTTTTAGGGCAATTGGGGTTAAGTAACTTGCCCAAGGTCACACGGCTATGTTTTTGTTTGTGTGGGTTAAGTGTCTGAGGCCAGCTCTGAACTCAGGTCCTTCTGACTTCAGGGCTGGCGCTCTACTCACTGCGCCACCTAGCCGCCCCCTGCTTTTCTACTTTTAATACATCCTCATGTAGCTTATTAAGTATCATTATGAGTATCATCCTTAGGGCAAACTCAAATAGGCCCTTGTGGACGTTCCTGTTAATCTATCTTCTATATCTATGTAAAAGTATAGAAGTAAAGGAAAGCTGAATGGGAATGCCTATGCTAAAGATGTTTTCAGAGTTAAGGACCTAGTATGCTTTGAGAACATCACAACTTATACTATGGGGATTTTCGGGACTCTTTCAAATTGTTCAGGATTGTGGGGTAATCACAGACACTGTGTCCAGACCAAGACAAGTGGGACTCATCTTCGGGTCAAGCAGATTCCCCATTTTTAAACTGTAGGACTGACGTACCTGTTTGCCATCGGGTGGAACAGCAAACCTATATTTCCTGGCACAATGAGACTAACATCAATCATAGACATGGCAGATATCCACAACAAAATTTATTTGGATACTCATAGAGAAGAAACCCGGAAATATGGAAAATTCCTTTGCCATGGGCACCAATAACAACTTTTTAGCTATTTTTGCTCCTAATGGGACATACTTGAGCAAGACTGACCATAGCTTTGTACATGTTTGTTTAGGAGGGAGGTATGCGTTCATGTGGGGAAATCATAGTAACATAAATATCACTAAAACTGATAAGCATTACAATGTCAAATGTATTAATTGTAAGGTTTCTGAATGTCATGACTACACTTCTTTATGGCAATTGCTATTTGTTATTAGAAGACCTAGTATGGTAATGATACCTGTAGAGAGTGACCATTGGTTTCATTCTTGGGCTGATCATTCTATTGCCCAAATTAATCAATTATTGGGTTCCAATAGAAAAAAAGAGGTGTATATACTATATTATCGTTGGGATAACTGCTTTAATTACTACTATAGTGAGCAGTGTTGCTATGTCTGTATCCATTAGCACTGTATAAAATCAGATAGTGGAAGCTCAATTTTTACATGAATTGTCTGTCAGTGTTTCACAAGGATTTCTGTTACAATCAGAAATCAACAAGAGATTTTATAAAGCAATAAATCAGCTTAGTGATGATTTAATTGCTATAGCTGAGGAGATTGAATTAATGCAAGTTAGACAAAGGTTAATATGTGATTATATATATATATATATACATATATATATATATATATATATATATATATATATATATATATATTTCTGTATGGTAAACAAACCATAAAATGAATCAGAATATAACATGACTCAAATTAGAAATCATCTTAATAGCCTATGGGGTGACCGTAACACATCCCTTGACATAAATGATTTAGAGAATTTGGTTCGCCTCATGGATCAAGAAAGTCAGCAATCTCTACTACCAAAATCAGAGGCAAAAAAAAATGTTGATTAGATAAAAAGAGCTCAGGGAATATTACCTGGACAAATACAGCAAATAATAACCTTCCTAGGAATAGGGGTGGTGTTACTGGTCTTATGTACTTGTTTACCCATCCTTATTTCCTATTTTTCTCATATCATCCAACAAGTGGTATATAATGTCCAATTGCATGATCCTACCCGCAGCCTTTTAAAATAATAAGATTGGGGAGATGAAGCGAACTTTCAGAAGTTTCTCAGATTTGCAAATGAAATGTTCCCCTTCCCTATATTATTGTCTGAAAGGCTACAGGGCAGATAAGCAAGAGGATGTATTATGAAGGGAACGTTTTGGGGTCCCTTGACCTCACTCCCCTGTCCTATACAGTTACCTTCAAAGGTTACAGGGCAGATAAGCAAGAAGGCATTTAATCTTTTTGTTTATGCCCCAGATATTGTCCTAGAATAATACCGTAATAAATAACTAACCTTAAGCCAGGGTAAATAGAAAACAGGATTAAGGGAGGCTCCTTCTATATTATCTGCATTCCTTTGATGTAGGATCTTCCTACATTGTCTACATTCTTTTGGGGTGTTGACATTCTCTTGGGGGGCATAAAAACTCTGTGAGCTCCTTGCATCTTTTGCTCTGTATGAAATGGTCCTGTAATAAACAGACTATTGATTATACCACCATCTCATTATTCTCACCCCCAGCTAGCCCACCAACTGCACTGGCTACAGTACTGGATGTGTCATGCAATTAAAAAATAGAAAAAAAAATAAAAATCCCTAGTTGATTACTAAATTAAAATCCTGATAGTCAAAAGAGAGATTTATAATACTGAAAGAATACCACAGAAATAAAAATTAAAAATGAAATAATGAAAAAATAAAATAGATAAACCCTTGGTTAGATTGATTTTAAAAGAACGAAGACACCCAAATTAGCAATATCAAAATGCAAAAGTTGAATTAACTATCAATGAAGAAGAAATTAAAGCAATTAGGTGGAGCTATCTTACCCAATTATATGACAATATATCTAGTAATCTAAATAATATTGAATATTTTGAAAATATATGAATTTATTATTTCTATAATTAAATTTTTCTCATATAAAAGAGGTAAAAGATTTTAGTGTGAGGGGAAGATATATGCATGGAGTGGCAGGCAACACTTGAACCTTACTCTTTCAAAGAAAGAACACACACACTCATTTGGGTATAGAATTCTATTTTACACTAAAGGTATTTCCCTGATAGATTGATATAGATATATACCTATATCCCCTATAGGTATATACCTACCCCTAAGGGTAATTTCCCCCTATAGTAGGAGAGGGGGATAAGAGAGGGGAAAAGTGAACAAAGAGGAGGAAGACTGGTGGAGCTACTAGTCAGAAGCGAAACACTTCTGAGGAAGAACATGATGAAAGAAAAGGAAGACTGAAGAATAAATGGGAAAAGCAGAATGGAGGGAAATAAACTACAATCATAACTGTGAATGTGAATGAAATGAACCACCTAATATTTAGGGTTAGATTATTTAGTTTCCAATTACTTCTAATGTAACTTTCCACTGCCCTCTTTTGAATATAATTTTATTTTGTTATTATCTGAAAAAGAGTCATTTAATATTTTTGCCTTTCTGCACTTGATTTTTAGGTTTTTATGCCCTAATACATGGTTAATTTTAGTGTAGGTTCCATGTACTGCTGAGAAAATCATATATTATTTTCTATTCCCATTCAGTTTTCTCCAAAGGTCTGTCATATCCAGCTTTTCTAAGATTCTATTCATTTCCTTAGTCTCTTATTTTTTGGTTAAAATTATATTTTGTTTAAATTTATATTTGGTTAGGTTTATTTATTGGTTAGGTCTGAAAGGGGCCAGTTGAGATCATTCACTAGTATAGTTTTGCTGTCTATTTCTTACTGTAACTCACTTAACTTCTGCTTTAAAAATCTGGATGCTACACCACTTGGTGCACATGTGTTTAGAGTTGTCTATGGTAGCTTTTCCTTCCTAATCTCTTTTATTTAGGTCTATATTTTTGCTCTCTTTTTGCCTAAACTAAGGATTGCTATCCCTGGTTTTTGTTTTTGTTTTTGTTTTGGTTGTTGTTGTTGTTGTTGTCGTTGTTGTTATTTTTTACTTCAGGTGAAGCATAATTGATTCTGCTCCAGCCCCTTACCTTTACTTTACTCTGTGTGTGTGTCTGCTTCAAATATGTTTCTTATAAACAATATAGTGGAGTATTCTCGTTTCTGATCCATTCTGCTATCTACTTATGGGGAGAGTTCATCCCACTCACATTCACAGTCAAGATTACTAACTGCATATCTCCCTCCAAATTTTATTCCCTCTTGTTTGTCCTCTATCCCCTTTCCCTCTTCACCAGTGTTTTGGTTCTATCCCCCACCTTACCCTTCCCAAACTGATCTCCCTTCTGTCAGTCATCTCCCTACTTAATCTACCCCTCCTACTTCCCTGCTGGGTAAGATACATTTCTACATTCAACTGTTTGTGTATATTATTCCCTATTCAAGTCACTTCTGATAAAAGTAATGTTGAAGCAATATGTACCCTCCACCCTCCCATTTTCTCTTTCATTGTAATAGGTTCCTTTCACCTCTTCATTTGAAATAATCCACTACTTTCTACCTTTCTTCTGCACCAAGTATACTCTTCTTTCTCCTCCCTTAATTAATTTTTCATGTCATTCCCTCAAATTCTACTTATTAGCTTTATCTATTCCCTCAAAATATACTATAGCTATATACTTAGTGATGTAATTCTTAAAATTATAACTATCATTTTCCCATGTATCGATGTAAACTGTTTAGTTCTATTGATCCTTTATGCTTTATTTTTCCCTTTTTATGTTTCTTTTGAGTCTTGATATTGGAAATCAAAATTTTCGTTCAGCTCTAGTCTTCTCCTTTTGAGAGCTTGAAATCCTTCTATTTTATGACTATTTATGACTATTTTTCCCTTGAAGTATTATGCTTAATTTTGCAGGGTATGACATTTTTTGTAGTCCTGGCTCATTTACCTTCTGGAATATCATGTTCCATGATTTCTGATTCTTTAAAGTTGCAGCTTCTAAGTCCTGTGTAATCATAATTGTGGCTCAATTATATTTAAATTATTTCTTTCTGCGTGCTTGTAGTATTTTTTCCCTGACAAGGTAATTCTTAAATTGGGTTATAATGTTCCTTAGAATTTTACTTTTGATTGGTAGATATTTTTAAACTTATTTTGCCCTCTGTTTCCAGGATATCAGAACAGTTTTCTTTGATAATTTCCTGCACTATTATGTCCAGGTCTTTCTTTTGATGATAACTTTTAGCTGGCCCAATAATTCTTATATTAACTCTCCTACATCCAATTTTTTCCAGGTCATTCATTTTCCCAATAAGGTATTTTATATTATTTTCTATTTTTTCATTCTTGTTATTTTGTTTGATTGATTCTTAATGTCTCCTAGCATCATTAGCTTACACTTGCCCAGTTGTACTTTTTAAGGATGTTTTTTTTTTCTTCAGTCAGCCTTTTCCTTTTGGTCAATTCTACTTTTTAAATTTTTTTTCTTTTTCCAAGCAGTTGACTATTTTTTCATAATTCTTTGGCATCACTCTCATTTCTTTTCCAAATTTTTCTTCTACCTCTCTTATTTCATTTTTAAACTACTTTTTGGACACTTCCCATTTTTTCCTCTGGGTTTTTGCCCATAAATGTTTAGACACTCTTGTCCTCTTCTAAGTTTGTATCTTGATCTTCCCTGTCACCATAACAACTTTCTATAATCATACTCTTTTTTGATGTTGTTTTTTGCTCTTCTTTCGAGCCTTCTTTCTTACTTTGAAATTTAAGGACTGCTCCTGGGGTTGAAAGAACACTGTCTCACTGTTTACCTCGTGCTGCACTAATGTTGCTCTGAGGCCCACAGTAGTGTCTGGTGCTACTCTGAGGGCATGGGGTTGAGGGTGGCCACTGGCACTGCAGGAGATGATGGGGGTCTAGTAGCTTATCTGGTACTGAGCCACAGTCCCAGTGCTAGTGTCTGTCTACAGGTTGAGGCCCATGGTGTGTTCTGGTGCTGGCTTCTGCCTGTTCACCCAGATCTATGCTGAAGCAAGGGTGGATCATGGTGCTGACATCTGCTTGTATTCCTGGTTATGCTGAGGCACTTGGGGGCATTCCAGCAATGGCATCTTCCTATTGCCTGGCTAGTGTGCCATCTGCCTTCTCCACCATACTCAGGCTCTTGACCTCTGGATGGCTTGCTGAGGGAGGTCATGCACTGGCTTACTTGGATGCTTCCTGTCCTGCATGGTGCTCCACTTTTATCTGAGACAGACTTTTCCTGCCTACCCTCTAAGTTTCTTGAGCTAAAAGGTGATATTACCCTGTCTTTTTGCTGGTTCTGCTTTTCCAGGATTTGTTTTGAGACATTATTTTATGGTTGTTTTGGAGGTGAACATGGAAGAATTAAGGCAATTTCCTACTTACTCCCACCATCTTGGCTCATAGAAATCCTCCCTAATCAAACAATCTATCTCTTGCCTCAATAATTTTGCACGTATATCATTCCTCTTTGACAAAAATAACTTATAACCTAGAAGCTGAATGTAAGGTTAATGAGAAACAAGGATACTTAATATTTGTCTCTTGTTTCTAACACCTAGTATTGTTACTTGCATAGAGTAAACACTGAATAAATTTTGTTAACTTGAATTGGATATACGTTTAAGCAAAAGAATCATGGGGATTTTATTGGATAGAAATTCTAAGTGGTCCTTCCCCAGTGAAATTATATATATTATTTTTATTCAGCTATTTTTGTTTATATTAGTTCCCCCGATAGAATTTCAGTTCCTTAAGATCAGAAATAGTTTCTTTTTTCTCTTTGTATCATGAGGACCAGGATTGATTCCTGGCATGTTGTGGGCTCTTAACAAATGCTTGTTGAATGAATGAATAATTGAAAGGCATCTTTTTGTTTCTTACACCATTTAAACAATTAAAGATAAGGATTTAGGTTTAAATTTCTCACTTCTAGAAGAAAACCTTTGCATTTTTTAAATGGGCAGTGTTCCCAATTGAGAAGAAAAATCTGGTTTTGGTTAAAGAAGGCTTTGGCAGATAGATTCTTAATCTTCCCAAAAATAGGTATTTTTTTCTTTTTAAGTAATGATCTTATAATTTTTCAAGTTAATAAAAATTTGTTTTCCCTCCTTTCTACTCCCTGACCCAGTGACACAAAATAAAAATAAAATACTTTTAATAAAAACCTTGTGTTTTGAACATCTCAAAACTAGATATATTATAGACATCTTATAATCAGCATGTATAAAAGCAAGCTTAATTATCTCTTCTTTGACACTGACAAAACCCTGACACAGACCCTTATCACCTCACACCTGGACTATTGCCATAGCCTTCTAGTTGGTTTCAAGTCTCACTCTACTCAGCTGTCAAATTGACCTTCATAAAGAATGTGTCTGGCATGTCACTCTTCCTTCTCCCCTAATTTAATAAACTCTTGTGGTTTCCTATCACTGCCAGGATCAAATATAAACTCTTCTGATGACCAGACGCCTTTATAACCTGGCCCTGTTCTACCTTTCCAGTCTTCTTGAACTTCTGTCCCTTAAACCCCACATATTCTGAGATCTAGTGATACTGGCTTGCTTACTGTTCTTCCCACATGACAATATATATCCTAACTGTACATTTTCACTGTCTATCCCCCATGCCTGGAATTCTCTCCCTCCTCAACTCCACTTCCTGCCTTTTTCTGGATGTGTTCAGGTCCAAGATAAAACTCCACTTTCTTAAAGAAACCTTCCCTGCAGGGTGAAGGGGGGAGACTGGGGGAAGGGGGTGGCTAGGTGGCACAGTGAATAGAGCACCGGCCCTGGAGTCAGGAGGACTTGAGTTCAAACCTGGCCTAAGACAATGAACAAAAAACTAGTCATGGGACTTTGGGCAAGTCACTTAACCCCAATTGCCCTACCTCCCCCCCACCAAAAAAAAAAAAAAAGAAACCTTCCCTGATCCTCCTTAAGGTTTACTGCCTTTCCTTTTAGATTAGCTGGCACAGTGCCGGGCTGAATTCAAATGTGGCCTCAGACACATACTGTGTGATCCTGGGCATGTCACTTGACCCTGCTTGTATCAGTTTCTTCATCTGTAAAATGAGCTGGAGAAGGAAATGGCAAACCATTCTAATATCTCTGCCAAGAAAATCCCAAATGGGGTCACAAAAAGTTGGACATGACTAAAAAATGACTGAATTCTCTCTTATTTATACATTGTTGTTTGGATGTGGTATCCCCAATTAGACTAAGAATTCTTTGACAGAAGGGACTATTTTTGCCTTTCTTTGTGTCCCTAATGCTTAGCAGAGTGCCTGGCACAATATATTACTGTTGGTTTGAGTTGATTTGACACAGTTAAGTGAAGCAAATTGGCCATGTCTAAATATGTAGGTCCCATTCTGCATTTTGAGTCCATTTTCTTTTTGGCAGGAGGTGGGTAACAAGGTTTATATTTGGTTCTCTGGAATCATGGTTTGTCATTGCATTGATCAGAGTTCTCAAGTATTTCAAAGTCATTCTTTATAAATGATTCCATCATATAAATTATTCTTCTGGTTCTGCTCATTTCATTTTGCATCACTTCATAGAAATCTCCATCTGTCTCACCCTTTCTCAATCTCTCATTGCCCAATAATATTTCATTATTTTCATGTAAGATACTTTGTTTAGTCATTTCCCAAATATTGGACACCTCATAAGTTTTTATGTTTTTGTTGCTATGAAAAGAGCTGCTATTAATATTTTGAAGACATCAGTATTTTTCCTTTCTTTGATTTCTAGGGATAAATGTACAGTCGTTGTGCCCTTGGGTAAAGGAGTATGAGAAGTTTAGTGCCTTTTTAGGGATACTTCCTAATTACTTTGAAGAATGGCTGGATCAATTCATACTTCCAACCATGCAGTCCCAGTAACATTTGTCTTTTTCGTCTTTTGTGATATTTACCAACCTGATGAGTGTGAGGTAGAACTTCAGTATTGCCTTAATTTGCATTTATCTAATTATTTATGATTTTGATAGCTTATATTCCTTTCTTTGAAAACTCCCTTTTTATAGACTTTGACTGTTTAACAATTAGGAATTAGTTTTTCTTCTTAGGAATTTGTAACAGTTTCTTATATATCTTGGAAAGGGGACCTTTATCAGAAGAAAAAAAAATTACAAATATTTTCCTCCAGTTACTTGCTTTTCTTTTCATTATAATTTTATTGGCTTTGCTCATGCAAAAATTTTAACATTTTACATCATCAGAATTATCTATCTTATCTTCTGTGATTATCTCTATCACTTAGTTGGTCATGAAGTATTTGAAAGATAATTCCTTCCTTGTTATTTTAATTTGCTTATCATTTCACCTTTGATGTCTATGTCATGTATCCATTTGGAGTCTATCTTGGTTATTATATGGTAGACAGCTAGGTGGCACCATGGATAGAAGGCTGGGGTGGGAGTCAGATGGACCTGAGTTCAAATATGACCACAGATCTTCTGGTACCAGAGCTCTGTGACACTGGACAAGTGATAAAACCTCTGTTTGTCTCAATTCCCTCACCTATCACATGGGGGTAATCACAGCACCAAACCTCTGAGGCTTACCGTGAGGATCAATGTGATAATATCTGAAAAGATATACATTGAGTGGAACACAGTAAATGCTATATGGATGTTTACTATTACTACTATTACTCCAGAGTTTGCTGGAAATTTTTAACTGGCTCTCCAGAGGGGGAAAATTGTACAAATAATATATTTTAAAATTATATCTTCACTATTAACATGTTCTCTACTTTTTTAAGTCCAGACAATCAACAAAATAAGAAATTTTGTAGCATTTGTTAATTTCCTAGATGCAAATGTTCACACTGAAAATACAACTATCGGGGGACCTAGTTACAGCACATTACTGTTTTTACTAATTTTTGCCAGATTTCTAGTTTCCTCAAAATGCTGATAAAAAGTGGAAGGTTTTAGCAGTTATTCATTTAAGTGCTTACTAGGTGTCAGGCACTACGCTAAGCAATTGGAATACAAAAGTCAGTATTTCATCTCAAGAAGCTTGGTAAAAAAGAATTAAACAATTCATGTAATTCTATTTCAAATAAATGATTAACTTCTCTATGCAATTCTATTCAAATTTTACTAAACAGGAGGCTGAAACAGCTAGCAGAACACTCCTAGCCATTGGCTATTCAGTTTCTACTCAAAGACCTCCAGGAAAGATGATTCACTAACTCCTGAGGAAAGCAATTTGCAAACAATTTTGAATGTTAGCATGCTCTTCCTGCTAGCACTGCCACTACTACTATGACTATGACTATCAGTACCACTACTACTACTACTACTACTACTACTACTACTACTACTACTACTACTACTACTATGGCTGCTGCTGCTGCTGCTGCTACTGCTGCTGCTGCTGCTACTACTACTGCTGCTGCTGCTACTGCTACTGCTATTGCTGCTACTACTACTACTTCTATCACCAATAATAACTAACATGCCTGTTGGTCCTAGTTATATCCTCATTGACTATGCAAAATGTCAAATCTCTTTTCCGTATTACATTACTGTAACTATCAGAGGAGAGAAATAATATTTCTTCCCTTAGATTTTTTCTTTTCAGGCTAAATATTCTTAGTATTTTAATTGATCCCCATTTGATATTGTCTAGTTGAAATGGATTAACTTATAAGGAATGGGTTAGAAGATATGATTTCTTAGGTTTCCTCTTAACTCAATATCCAATAATTCCATTATTCAAATTCTAAGTCATTTATAGCCATGCTTGTCCCAGACAAATTGCTAACAGGCTCTAGAATAATCAATCATTAGGGAAGTGCACATTCAAAACATACCTTATAATTGTATAATAACTTATATACAGCACAAACTATAGTAATAATGACATACAATATTTATTTACCTTAATAAATAAATTACTTACAGTCTTAATTGTATTCTTGTCTGAATTGTAGCTCATTTGTTATTTTTTCATTCATTCATATAGCCCTGCTAAATATTTGTAGTTTATTCCTATAAGTCTGGCATTTAAACCATCCAAAAAGTCAATATCATCTTCAAAGGAGGAGATTTCATTGTGCAGTCCCTCTTTCATATTATTCATGGAAACATGACAACATTAAATATGCCAGGTCCAACCAATCCTATCAAGTCACTTTTCTCCAAACTATTGTGAAGGTTCCTATTATGTTACACACAGTGATTATTATACATTCACAAAAACTATTTACCTTATACAAAAATGTATAGTCAGTTGGAACTTTAAGCTTTATAAAATATTAAGCCAAAGAAATAGTCATTCCAATGAAAATTATGCAAATATATAAAAAACAATAACAACAAATAACTCTGAGAATCACAAGCCAAAAAGTAAAACAATTTCTGTCCTTAATAATTCTAAATATGGGGCGGCTAGGTGGCACACTGAGTAAGAGCGCCAGCCTCGGAGTTGGGATGACCCGAGATCGAACCCGGCCTCAGAAAATGAGCACCCACACCCAAATAATGACTAGCCGTGTAACCTAAGTTACTTAACCCCAATTGCTTAAAAATAATAATAATAATTCTACATATGGGGGTGGCTAGGTGGCAGAGTGAATAGAGCTCTGGCCCTGGAGTCAGGACCTGAATTCAAATCCAGTCTCAGACACTTAACACAAAAACTAGCCATGTGACCTTGGGCAAATCACTTAACCCCAACTACCCTCCAAAAAGCAAAAAAGAAAAAAAATACCTTAGTTGTCTAAACTTTTTCCCCTGTGTACTCTTTATGCAATTTAGCAAATATATAAATATATTATAGAATGATGATATTACTGTAAGTACATCATAAAAAGTATGCAATTTAACTTAGAACTTATTTTTTCAAAAGAAAAAAAAATGAAAACCTAAGAAAGTGTCATGAAAACAGATGCCTATAAATTTACAGAGGCATAGGGCTGCTAGGTGGTGCAGTGAATAGAGCACTGGCCCTGGCGTCAGGAGAACCTGAGTTCAAATCCAGCCTCAGATGCTTGACACACTTACTAGCCATGTGACTTTGGGCAAGTCACTTAATCCCAATCGCCCTCCAAATAAAATCAAAAAAGAAAAAAAATTACACAGGTACAAGAATGTGTTTGTTGGGGTAACACTAGGAGTGCCAAGGGGAGGAGAAAAGGAGAGATCAAGGAGAATAATAATGTGTGCATATGGGGCTGTGAATTTTTATTACCTGAGCATTAAGCAACTCCTCACACTTTCGAGCTTGTTTTTCAATGGCAGAGATATACTGTTTTTCAATAGATTCTTCTTGCTGCTTAACTGTAGTCTGCAATAATGCCTGAAAACAAACAAAAAAGGAAATTTGAACAGAGGAGACACTTGACATCTCCAGCTGGTAATAAGCAAATTCTGTCACACTGAAAATTAATTTCAACACTTGTGCATATCAGAAATCTTAGATTCAGGGCACCCAAAACAGATATTTTAATATCCTGAAGCACATCACACTTAACACTCATTTAACTTTCTTGGCTATAAATGCTCTTGGAGTCAGGATTATAATTTTCTGGCTCACATGCCCTCCTCACACACCTTCACTTTAGAAAACACTAAGTCACAGAGGAAGATAAAGAGGGCAAGCAGCTCGGTAAAATATAAATTCAGGTTTGTGGGGACCACACAGGATGAGAGCATAGGAAAGCTGCTAAAAAAAATCCAGACATATTTCACTGGCTGACAAAACTCCACATCCTCTCGGCACACTGTAATATCCCATGGGCCAAGCATGATCTTCAAGACCACAGATCAAGTAAAAGCAGATGGAAACTCTGAGAAATTTTAAACATTAAAAAAAACACTAGCCCCCCAGGAAGTTCACACCCCTGATCTTAAGACACAGAAATCAAAGAGCACAAGTAAGAACCTCAAGACACTATTCTCAAAATAAATAATAAAATCAAGGACATCAGAGGGATGTGATTGAGCAGTGTAAAGGTTAAAATATCAATCTGCTATGTTAAAAACAACAACACTGAACCAAAGGAAGCAAATTAGCATTTCAAGGTGTTGTACCCATCTACTTCCTCAGTTCAGATAAAATTTTGTCTTCTTGTCCCCCTCCCTGCAAACTGTATTATTCACATTGTATTCCCAGTGTTATATTGCACTGCATATATGCATATGCATATTTATACATGCACATATGCTTATAGATGCTTAAATATATATATATATATATATACACATACATATATATATATATATATTTCCACTCCAAAATATGTGCTGAACATATATATGTGCAATAGAAAATATGCTATTTTTAAAGCCATATTTGGGTAATAAACTACAAAAATAAGCTGAAACAGTCTTATAGAAAACAGATCTCTGGTACATTTGAGCAGACATGGAACATGGCCCAAATCTTAAATAATTTCTCTTTTGAAAACAGAATTGCTCAGTGGGAATCAAGACACATCAAAATGAACCCTAAAATGGTGGGGGGAAAGACAATTACATTCATAATTTCTAACGCCATGTCTCATTTTGAAAGGAATTAACTTTCTTTTATAAACTTGACTCTTTCTAACAGTGATGACCTGGTAATTCTGGAACAGTCAATCTAAAGTTGCAGAGGGAAAAAGCATAACAAAAATAAAACTTTGAGTAAAGATTAATTAAAGTATAGGAAGAATTTTAGTGCAGATAGGAAGCAGAATGGATATTGTGCCAGGTCTGGAGTCAAGAAGACCATCTTCCTGAGTTCAAATCTGGCCTCAGATACTTACTAGCAATGTGACTCTGAGCAAGTCACTCAATCCTGTTTGCCTCAGGCTATTCATCGATAAATGAGCTGGAGAAGGAAATGGCAAACCACTCCAGTATTTTTCCCAAGTAAACCCCAAGTAGGGTCATGAAGATTTGGACATAATTAATTAACAAATTATTTTAATTTTAACCTAAAGGTTTTCTTACTATTTATTCATCATTCTCAAATCCAATGGACTAAAGAACATATGAGTTCTAATCCTAGTTCAGATGCTTAACTAGTTTTATGAATCTGGGCATGTCATCTAACTGCTCATTGCCTAATTTCATCATAGGTAAAAAAAAGAGGTTAGACTCCATCCCCTCTAAATTCCCTTCCAAAACTCTAAATTTATGTTTCTACAATTTTATAAAAGGCTAGGTGGCACAATGAAAAGAGAACTGACTGTGCGGTCAGATGATCTAGGTTCAAATCCTAGCTCTGATTCTTACTATCTATATGATATTGGATATGTAACTTAACCTCCGTGGTACTTATTTTCCTCATCTATAAGGAGAGAAGAAGCTTCAGTGAGATGGCCTCTAAGGTTATTTTCCAGTTCAAGGTATAAAACCTTATTCGGGGTGGCTAGGTGGCACAGTGAGTAGAGCGTCATTCCTGCAGTCAGAAGGACCTGAGTTCGGATCCGGCCTCAGACACTTAATGCACACACAAATAAAAACCTAGCCGTGTGGCCTTGGGCAAGTAACTTAACCCCAATTGCCCTCCAAAAACCAAAAACCAAAAAAAAAAAAAAAAACTTATGAGTCACCAAAATTGAACACTCTAACCTTTGACTAACTTTTGTAGTTATAGCTAGTTCCCTTTAAAAAAAAATCTGTGCAGTTTTTCTTAGAACAGTTTAGTTGTCTTTATATTGAATAGCTTAATGCTTTAACTTCTATACTGCTCATTCAAGTTTAGCTATTTCTTTGAATTCCATTCAGGGTGTTTGTGTGCATGTGTTTGTGTGAATACAATATTTGGAAATGGATACTCCATTAGAAATGGCATTTATTTGCAGTCACATAGATATAGACTCTTGTAAAGAGCTAAATATTAAGGAAATATACTCATTTTACATGAAACCACTATATTTGGGGGTAATAGAAAGAGTTGAATTCAATTTCATAAATATGTCACTAAAACATAGCTGCCCCCATTCTCAATTTATCGAATGACTACTTTGAAAAAAAATATTTTGTTACATATCCTGATAAAAATACATGATAAATAAAACATAATCTCTGAACTTAAGGATAATATAATGTAATATGATATGATATGATATGAAGGATATGAAGTAATGTAACATGAACTAATGTAATATAATATGCATTTAACCCATTCATATTCTTTCATCTAAACTTTATCAAAGTCAATGGAAAAAAAATTGAAAGATGGTTCACCAGGTTTGGGATTCAATAGCTTTAGAACAACATTATTTCTCTGTGCAAAGGAAAATTAGTTTTTAATAAGGGCCAATTTATGAATCTAAGGCTTACTAGCATCACTTCCTAACCAACTGAGCTAGTTATATTAGCTCAATCTAATAATTCACATTAACTAGAATGTATAGAAATTATAGAACTGAATAGTAATGTGAGACTGTAGATATTAACCTGTTGCTTTAATGCACTGTTCTATAATATCCATCTCTTTATTTACTTGTTTTTTTGGTAAGCCTATATCATCATTACTATTCCTTACTTGATTTAATTTTTTAAGTCATAAATTTAACATTAAAAAGGATACTTTTAAAAGCACATTTCAAAGACATGATTCTTCATATTAGAAAGAATATCTATTTCACATCAATTGCTTTAAAAAAAAAATATATATATATATATATATATATATATGGGAGGCTCTAGGATGACAGAGACTTGTGGGGAAGGAAAGGGACGCGGTGTTCGGACTAGGCCGCAGTCATGCCATTATTTGATATTCAAGACTGGCTGGGCCTCATTATTGACAAATGGATGACAATTATGAGTGCTGAAAAACCTTACAAAATGCTGGCCCGATGCCATGCTTTTGAGAAGGAATTCATTGAGTGTGCCCATGGAACTGGTATGACCTGAGACAAGAAAGAATGCAAACTGGAATATGAGGATTTCATTGAGTGTCTACATAGGTAGAACGCTTGGGAATGATCATGAAGCAGAAGGAGAAGCTAATGAAAGAAGGGAAGTATACTCCCCCACCTCACCACTCAGGCAAAGAAGAGCCAAAACCTTGACCAGCCAGTGGTGACATTGGGTGGCTTTGTATTTTATGATGGGATGAAAGTGTACCCTTGTCGTCCCCTGGAAATGTATATTTCTTAAAAGAGATATCTCCTTCCAAAGGGTAAAAAGTACAAAAGACTATAGAAGCCATCCTGCTTTCCCCAAACCCCAGTTCCATCTGTACTTTGCCATTAGGACAACTACACCAGGCAAGTTGGTAGCAGTGGTACACCCTGCAGTATATAATCTGTGATTCTGCCTGTTTCTGAAAATAGGCATTTTGGAAAGTAAACATTTACCAATGTAAAAAAAAATATATATATATATATATATATATATGTGTGTGTGTGTGTGTGTGTGTATGTAAATTAGGGATAGAGCCAAAATGGTGGAAGAGAGAAGCACTTGGCAGAACTCTCCCAAATTTCCTTTTAAACAACTCTAAAATAAGGCCTCAAATCAAATTCTTAAGCAGCAAAGTCAGAAAAAGGTTGCATAAAAAATTTTAACAGCTGAAGACAAATTAGGAGGTAAACAGGGAGCTTCTGTTTCAATGGGGTGTTTGTCTGCCCCAAAAGCCCAGAGCAGACCTTGTAAGCCGGATAGTAGAACTTGGATAGCAGGCCTTGGAGGTGGCTGTATTAGTGACAGCATCAGGAACTGTCGGTCAAAAAAAGTAAGGGGCTCAAACAATTGGTCAGAAGGAGCTTGCAGGGAACCCTTTGCTGGAATTGGGTTCAGGAGTCTGTTGCATTCCCCATACATAATCCTGGATCACAGTGCCAGGTCAAAAAGGAGAGACAGCATTTGTGGCAACAGGGGAGCAAGTGGCAAAGTTGAAGTTCCAGAACAGAGAGGAGTGCCTGTGATTGCTCACAGGAAAATACTCCAAGAGAGAAGGAAGCACTAACAATTTTGACTACAGGGGAATAGTGAATATGGTCAAAATTCTAGGGTAAGAAGGAATGCCAGCACTGGCAGCTACAGGTGGCCAAGGTCCATTCCATGTGTAAGGACCAGAGGAGACAGCCAGGAGAGAAGCAACCACACCCATCCTTTGATCATATCCCTTGGATACCAAACACCAAAACCCCACAAACCAGAAGAACTAGCTTTGAAAATAGCAGCAAAAAAGGCTTAAAACAAAAACAAAATACTACCTGACCATAAAAAGTTAACCCAGAAGAAAATAGTAATGTCAAAGCAACTACAAGTAAAGCCTGAAAGAAAACTATGAATTTCCTGCAAAGCCAATATAAATTCCTAGAAGAGCTAAAAAAGGATTTTAAAAATCAAATAAGAGAGGCAGAGGAAAAATTGTGAAAAGATATGAGAGTGATGCAAGAAAATTGTGAAAAGAGAATCAAAGACTTGGTAAAAGAAGCAAAAAAAAATGAAAAAATAACATCTTAAAAATAGAATTAGCCAAGTGGTAAGAATGACATAAAAATACACTGAAGAAAAAAATCTCTTTAAGAAGTAATATTGGTCAAATGGAAAAAGAGGTGTACAAAAGCTCACTGAAGAAAAAAAATTCCTTAAAAATTAGAATTGGAAGAGAGGGAGCTAATGACCACATGAGACATCAAGCAACTTTTAAACAAACAAAAAAAAAATCCAAAGAATGAAAAAATGAAAGAAAATATGAAGTATCTCATTGCAAAAACCACTGACCTAGAAAATAGATCCAGGAGAGCTCATTTATGAATTACTGGACTGTCTGAAAGACATGATGAAATAAAAGCCTAAACATCATATTTCAAGAAATGATAGCTATATTGCCCTGATATCCAAGAACAATAGGGTAAAACAAAAATTTTAAGAATCTACTGATCACCTCCTATAAGAGAACCCAAAATGAAAACTCCCAGAAATATTATTTATAGTTAAATTCCAGAGTTTCCAGCTCAAGAAGAAAATACTAAAATATTAGAGTCAGAAAGAAACAATTTAAATGTCATGGAGTCACAGCTATGGATCACATAAGATTTAGTAGCTTTCACATAAGGATAGGAGGGTAGGAATACGATATTCTAGAAGGATAAAGAACTAGGAGTATAACCAAGAATGACCTACCCAGGAAAACTGAGTATAACCCATGAGGGGAAAAATAGATATTTAATGAAAGAGAGGATTTTCAAGCATTGCTGCTGAAAAGACTAGAGCTGAATAGAAAAACTGACTTTCAAATACAAGATTCAAGAAAAGCATAAAAAGGTAAACATGAAAGAGAAATCATGAGGAAATCAACAAGGTTAAACTGTTCATATTTATTTATGAGAAGATAATAATTTTCATTCTTAAAAACTTTATCATTTTTAGGGTATTGAGAAGCAGTACACATAGAGAGCATGGGTGTGGAATGACTATGATAGGGTAATTTGAAAAAAAAAGTGGTTAGAAAAAGTGATTTACTGGAAGAACAGAGAAGGGAGAGGAAGAAAAGGGAGACATCTCATAAAAGAGGCTTTTACAACAGAGAGGAAGATGAAGGATATGAAAGGCAACATTTGAACTTTACTCTCATCATAACTGACTGAAAGAAGGAATAAGATACCTATTCATTTGGATAGAAAAAGCTATCTTACACATCAGGGAAGCAGAGAGGAAGGGAAAAAATAAAAGGGTATATATAGTAATTGATATAGGGAAAGCAGATTAAGGGAGGTTGTGTTCAGAAACAAAACAGACTTTTAAGGAGGGTTAGGATTAAAGAAAAAGAGAAAAGGATGAACAGGGGAAAATAGCATGGAAGTAAAAAACATAGTTAATAATCATAACTGTGAATATGAATGGTATGACTTCACCCATAAAATGGAAGCAGAGAGCAAAGTGGATTAAAAACCAGAATCTTACAATATGTTGTTTGTAAGAAGCACACTTAAAACAGAGACAAACAGTAAAAATAAGGTGCTGGCTTGGAATCTATTATGCTACAGCTGAAGTAAAAAAGGCAGGGGTAGCAATCACGATCTCAGGCAAGGTCAAAGCAAAAATAAACCTAATTAAAAGGGAAACTACATCTTGCTAAAAGGTGACAATGAAGTAATATCAATACAAAACATATATGCATCAAATGGCAGAGCATCCAGATTTTTAAAGGAAAAGTTAAATGACCTCTAGGAGGAAATGGACAGTAAAACAGTCTGGAATGTGTGGGGGACTTCAACTTTCCCCTTTCAGTCCTTGATACATCTAACTATAAAATAAGCAAGAAAAAAAGTTAAGATAATGAAAAGAATTTGAGAAAAGTTAGATATTATAGACCTCTGGGAAAAACTGAATGGAAATAAAAAGGAATATGTTTTTTCTTTTTTCAGTGGTACATGGCACCCTCACAAAAACTGACCATATAGCAGAGCATTAAAAACTTTACAATCAAATGCAGAAAAGTAAAAAAAAATTAAAATATTCTTTTCATATCATAATGCAATGAAAGTTGCATTCAATAAAGGCCTGTGATATCGCTAAGCACTTATATCAATAAAACAGAGGAAAAGCATATCAATGAATGGGACATTAAAGTAAAAAAGTAGAAAAAGCTCAAATTAGAAACCTCCAATTAAACAGCAAATTGGAAATCCTGAAAATAAAAGATATCAATAAAACTGAAAGTAAGAAAATCATTGAAATAAAGGAGGAACTGGTTTAATATGAAAATAATAAAATAGATAAATCATTGGTTAATCTGGTTTAAAAAAGAAACAAAAAATGAAATTACAAGTATTTAAAAATGGGGAATTTATAAGCAATATAGATGAAATTAAAGCAATTAATAGTAGCTATTTTGCCCAATTACTTGCAAAAAAATCTGATGCTCAAAATAAATGGATGTATATTTATGAAAATTTAAATAGATCAAATTAATAGAAAAGGAAATAAAATATTCAAACTTATGTTAGAAAAAAGAAATTGAAGAAGTCATCAATGAATTCCCTAAGAAAAAATCACCAAGAAGAGAGAGATTCATATGTGAAATGTGCTAAAAATTTAAAGAACTAACTCCAATACTATATAAACTATTAGAAATTGGCAAAGCAGTCTTGCCACCACAAATATCGTGCTGATGCCTAAACTAGAAAGAGCAAAAATGAGAAAGAAAATTAGATTAATTTTCCTAGTGAGTATTGAGAAAAAAATTTTAAATACTAGCAATTAGATTATTATGACATAAGGATCATACATAATGACTAGGCGGGATTTATACTAGGAACGCAGGACTGGTTCAATATAAGGAAAACAATAAGCATAACTGACCATATCAGTAACAAATCCAATAGAAATCATATTATTACCTCAATAGATGCAGAAAAAGCTTTTGAGAAAATACAAGACTCAATCCTATTAAAAACATTAGAAAGCATAGGATAAATGGAACTTTCTTTAAAATGATTAGTAGAAGCTATCACTTTGGTATTCTTTGAGAATGAAGGAAAAGAATTTTAAAAGTATCTATCTAAAGCCACCAGCAAGCATTTCTGTAATTGTGATAAGCTAGAAGCCTTACCAAAGAGATAAAGAGTTAAACAAAGATGTCTATTATCACCACTTTTATTCAATATTGTTCTAAGAATAACTATAGAAGTAAAAGAGAAAAAGAACTTGGAAAGGCACTGAAGAAACAAAATTATCACTCTTGGCAGACAATATGATGGCATCTATATCAACTAAAGCAACTAAAAAACTAGTTGTGATAATTAACTATTTCAGCAAAGTTGTAGAATACAAAATAAACCCATATTAGTATTTCTAAATATTATCCATATGGTCCAGCAGTAACATATAGAAAGAAAAATCCATTTAAAATAAGTGCCGACAAGATTTCCAGGAGCCCAGTAATCAATAAATAAATGCAATTCTCCCATGCTCACCTCCAAATAATGAAAAAATAGAGCCCAAAAACAAATCCTGGAATAGCAGATCAAGCAAAAAAGACTGGGTGAAATAATCTTTTAGCCCAATAAACCTGGATGGTCAACAAGAAAGGTCCATTTCACGTTGTTGAAAAATTAGTGCAGTCCAGGACAGAAATCATCCCAGCAAGGCAGCAGCAAACTATACCTCAGCAAATCAACAGGAAGATCCTGAGCCCCAGTCTGGTTGAGTAGGCAAAGGCCAAGACCAGGACACCCCACAAACCTTAGTATAGCCAGGGGAACTTGCAGACTTGAGCTCCAAGAACCACCATGCGCTTCATTCAGCGAAGAAAAGATCATATACATTTCCCAGATATGTGAAGAATATACAAACAAACAAGGGGTAGAGGCAAGTACAGAAGATAAAACAGACAATTTTACCTACATGAAAGTCAAAAACTTTTGCAGAAACAAAATCAACATACCTAGGATAAAAAGGGAAGAGAATGACTAGGAAAATCTTTTCATCGAATATCTCTGACAAGAGTTTGATAACCTAGATATATACAGAGAATTGGAAGAAGACCAAATGCAATTGCCAAATAGCTAAATGGCAAAGGATATAAAGATCTCAAAGGAAAAAAATCGCAAAATATTAACAATCATATGGCAAGAATGCTCCACATTATTAATAATAAGAGAAATGTTAATCAAAACAACTCTAAGAAGGACCCAACAAATTGTGAAAGATGACAAAAGACGAGACCAGTCACTGTTAGAGGGGTTGTGGAAAGTCGGGTATACATTCTAAGCTGTGAACTAATAAAAACAGTTCTCAAAAGCAATTTGGAATGATCCAAATAAATTGACAAAATGTTTATACACTTTGACCTAGATATCCCATTGCTAATAACAATATCACAAGCAGATTACTGACAAAAAGAGTGGCACCATATACATTTAAATATTTATAGAACTTTTGTGGTAGCAAAGAACTGAGGGAAAAATAGATCAGGTATCCACTGATTGGGGAATGATTAAATAAATTGTGATTATATAAATATAATTCAGTATTACCATTCTGTAATCAATGATGAATACAGAAAATCATGGGAAGATGAAGTGAAGCCAGTAGAGCCAGATATGTCTGTCTAACAGGGGTTAGAGGGAAGAATACATGAGAAAAAAAAATCTAGGTAATACAAAAAGAAAAGATATGAACAAAAATCCACTTTTAAAAATCATAGATTAACAGATTTAGGGTTGAAAAGAGCCATACATGTTAGTCTAATTCTTTCATTTTATAAATGAGGAAATAGAGTGTCAAAGAGGGTATATGATTTGTTTAATCAAGATCATGCAGTTGGTAGGTGACAGAGCTAGGACAGGAATCTAGGTGTTCTGATTTGAATGCCTACCCTCACACTCCTAACCCCACCCTTTTCTACTACACTGTCCTCACTGTTCATCAGCATAGTGAGCCTGTTATCTACAAAATGCTTTTCAAACAAGAAGCATATGAGTTTTATGAAGAGAGAAACTTAGTCACCACTTTTAAGGAATTTGCACACAATTCTATATAAAATGCAACACTGAAGTCAGAAATATAATTTAGACTTAATCACATCCTTTCATTTCTGCCTCAGTCAACTACTATAGTCAGGAACCCATATACTATTCAATAAGATAAATTTATTTTATCAATTTAGTGCATAACCACTATTAAACAGCTTTCAAGTCTTATTCTAGGTTATCACATGCAATTAAAAGGTGATGGACTGTTTATCTAGAAGACAGCTCAATAGGTTCCTTTGTGTCATTGGTAAACAAATTTGAGAATTACCACAAATGTTCTATGTTTTGGCATTTGGGCCCTATGAACTATAAGAGTGATGATTCACTGATTGTCCTGGCTACCATATCTTTCTGAGTTGGGAAGTGCTGGCTGGAGCTCCTTGGGGAAATCTGGGCCTTTTCTTGCTTGAGTAGATCAAGCAGCATTTCACCTCAGAGATACAGGGAGGACAGAAGGCTACACCATTTCTCCAGCTGGGGGTAGAAAGGGTAAAGCTCTGTCTGCATCTTATTTTCACAGGTTGTAATCAGATCCTTTACTTCCATTTTGGCTGCTGGAAGGGTGGCAGCTCCTCTGTGATTGGCGGTGGCAGTGGTGATGGTGTTGGCAGAAGGTGTCTGGCCCCTTCTCCAGGAGGGCTACTCCCCTCACTGAAGGCAGCAAGGGGCACCTGCTGGTTCAGGACCAAGGTGCACTCATGTCAATTACACATGAAAGTGACCTAGGTTAGGGTTCCATTCCTTACTACTACATTCCTCAAGGAGGGCAATAGTCGTGTGTTTGTTTTTAGATCTTTACTCTCTTTTGTCAGTCCCCAGTGCTTCGCCCAATCAAGATGCTTTAAGCATTGGGGGCTTAATCAATGTTTGGTAAAGGAGTGAGCATGTGAGATGGGCTGTCAGTGCTCCCCTAACTGGGACTGTCTAAGCTAATGCTTGAGAGCCTTCAGTGGGGGATATGAGGATGCTTGCTCAGCTACAGGATAGGATGGATAGTCTCTGCTGTCCTTCCCAGCTCTGGAGCCTTGGAATCCTGAGAATGAATGAATGAATGAATGAATGAATGAATGAATGAATGAATGGAGGTGCTGGCAGTGATTGAAAAAAGCGTCTGAGAACTTCATAAGGTTTTTCAACAGGTGGAGAGACAGAGCTAGCGAGAGAGAGAGAGAGAGAGAGAGAGAGAGAGAGAGAGAGAGAGAGAGAGAGAGAGAGAGAGAGAAGACAGAAAGAGGAAGGGGGAAGGGTGTGAGGAGAGGGGCAGAGGGAGAGAGGGAGGGAGGAAGAGGGAGAGAGGGAGGAGGGAAAAGGGGAAGGGGAGAGAGCATGAGAGAGGGATAGAGAACGAGAACTTCAACAAAATTTTTAACTATCAAAGATACTCTTTCATTAATTTCAGGATCAGAAACTTTACTCTATAGCTTTAACTTATACTTCCAAAGGAAAAAATGGAATCTGTGATTTCATTTTTGTTTAAAAAACGTGTCTGAACAATATGGCAATAAGACAACTAAGGTACAAATGTGGTTGCTGTGTTCAATTCAGAGAAGACACACAGAAAAGAGATAACGAAGAACATACTTTCATTGGGCTATCTTAGGAAAAAAGTTTTCAGAAATTATACAAAATTTCCATCAGCATGCAAAAGTCAATGGATTGTGATTAAAATCAATGGCCTGAGGAGTGAATTTTTAAAGCAATATGGAAAAGGGCATAAAGTACAAATGATTATTTCAGAGAAGAATTTGCTATTAGTCTTTTGTGCTTTTGTTAACTCCAGAAAAGATCTGGGTTTCAGTCCTAGTTCATAGTCTATTGCTGCATAAGCAGGCAGAAGTTAGAAGATCTCCAGGTACTGTGAGTTCAACCTCTGAGAATAAAAGTTCATATTTATTTTTTTCCAAATGTTTTATTAAATTGTGGTTTACAGCATTCATTTTTGCCAGATTTTGAGTTACAATTTTCCCCATTTTCCCTACCCCCCACCCCAGAATAGCAGTCCCACAGGATATCCCCTCATTGAATCTGCTCTCTCCCATATCTTCTCCCATACCCCCTTCGACTTTTTCAGTAGGGCAAGGTGAATCTTTGTGCCCCAATGCCTGTATATCTTATTTCCCAATTATATGTAAAATAGTATTAATAATAGTATTTATATATTTTTACACATTTGATTTTAAAACATTGAATTCCAGATTCATTCCCTTCCTCCCTTGTCACCCACCCTTACTGGGAAGATAAGAAATTCAGTATATGTTCTGCATGTGTAGCTATGCAAAACATTACCATAGTCGATATATTGTAAAAGACTGACTATATTTCCCTCCCTCCTATCCCACCTCCCACTTGATCTATTCCCTAATTTGATCCTGTCCCTTTTCACAAGTGGGTGCTTCCAACTTCCCTCCCCCTTTCCCTCCTGCCCTACCTACCACCATTCCCCTTCTCATCCCCTTCCCCCCTACTCTCCTGTAGGGTGAGATATCTTATTTAGTATTTATGTCATTCTCTCCCTGATCCAAATTCAATGAGAATAAGGTTTTCCCTTTTTGCCTTCCTGTTCTTCCCCTCCCTTGTAACCATTTTCCCTTGCCTCTTCTCTATGAGAGTTTGCCCCATTCTGTCTCTCCCCATCTCCTCTAATTATATTCCTCTCTCGCCTCTTAATTTCACCTTTTAAGTATCATCCCTTCCTATCAAATTCTACCTGTGTCCTCTATCTATGTATACCTGTAAACATATATACACACATTCACATATGTATCCATATGCCCATATACCCTTCTAGAACTATTTTCATACTGAGAAAGGTTTCATCAGTTACAAAGTTCATATTTCTTAATAGCTAAACTCTCAGATATTTGGGGAGTGGTGCTGATAGGATTTTGTCCTAATGCTCTTCAGGCAACAGGAGAAAAATGGTCATAAAAAAACCTCAGAAACATTTAAGATACAGAGATTTGTCCTTTGTATTTTTCTTAATTAGAAACAAGAATGGTCACATGGAGGGTAAGGGAAAATTTATACTGTTAAAAATTTCAGTAATTTGAGGCTTCATGGATCCCCAGATTTTTCTACGTGTTTGAATTATAGCACAGGGATACTTTATAATTCAAAAGCTCAAATTATGGGTGTATACCTAAACATGGAAAATCAGTGTTGTCTAACCATGATATAAAGTGCTTTTGAGTCTGAGAAAGCCAAAAAAAATCTTCAGGATAGAAGGAAGAGTTCCTTCTGGCCTTGTTGTTAAGGGATTCTAGTAACATAAGAGTTGCTACCTCAAACACCACAAACTTTTCCCAGTGAAAATTCCTTTTGTGCCATGGGCAACACATTAAAATTAAGTTGTTTCTAAAATTAAGTGCAGCAATAGGCTCTTCATGCCTCATATCCAATTGCTTCAATGTTCTGAAAAATTGGCACATGGATAGGCCATTCCCCTCAGATGCCACAACATTTCTTCTTATGATGGAAAATAAAATAAAAATACATCTTTCCTCCCCCCCTTTATGGGAAGAAATAGAATATGAATTAGGAGTATTTGCTCATAATATCCCAAGTAAGGATAAAGTTCTAAATCAATTAATCAATCAGACATAAAAACATTTTTAAAATTCTGAAATCAGAGAACATGTAAAAAAAAAAACTAGTTGAAACAAAAGGATATATGCTCTTCTAAAGGGGCCAACATACTTTGTTGAATAGATTTCCTGAAACAGACCTCCAAAGAGCTGAGCTAACTTTTATTCTCAACTCTTCCTTTTGCTGAATGCATGTGTTTGGGGATGACGTAACATTTTTCTGTGCCTCTTTTTCTTTATCCACTGTATGGCGAGATTATTCCTTATCTTCTATTGGAATAGGAGGACCCTTTATTTTATTGATAAGGGAACAGAGGTCCAGGGAAGTTAAGGAATTTGCCCATCTTCACATAGGTGGTATCAGATGTAGAATTTTAATCTAGATCCTTTAACCATTAATTCAAGTCTTTTAAATATTTCTAAGTTGCTACTAAATACTATAGCAGCATAGCATAGAGGATAGAAAGCTAATTCCAAATCCAGGAAGCCCTTAGCTAAAGTCTTGCCTCTGACACTTACTGATTATATACGATGCTGGGGAAGGTACTTAAGATCTCAGTGCTCTAGGTTACTCTCTAAATTTCAGAGAAAGTATCAAACTTCATGGATAGAGATTTCTAGGAATTCCCTATGCCAATGAAATTATAGGTCCAGTGTCAGTCTTTATTAAACACTGTCATAGTATAGTGGATATGTTGAAGTTTGGGGGTTTAGGGGTGCTCAAGACCCTAAAATACCAACATGCCAAGTCCTGCTGAATGAAGTCAACTCAAGCCTTCTCTCAGCCAAAGAAAAGCAAAGTTTATTAAAGATTTGTCAAGATGGGTAGACTCTTAAGGAGCCTAAGTTTTTGTGAGCTTGTATTGACAAAGTAGGCCAGCAGACCCTGACATAGTCTGCACTAGAAAAATGTTGGCACCTTTATGGAGGCAAGGTGGATCTTATATACAGAAAGATTGTGGGAGGGATCTAAGAGAGATCTAGAGGAGGGATTTGGGGAGGGTCTTGAGGAAGACTCTAAGAAGGATCTTGAGGGCACTCAGCTCACACTCCAGGAATGGGATCAAAGGTGAGAAATAGCTGAAGGTTACCTGGAGATGACAGACAATGGAGGACTAGGTTAGTTTAGAGTATAGATATTTTGATAGGATTAAGGGTGGGAAGTAGCTGGACAATGGAGGGCTAGGCTAAGTTAAGAGTAACAGATTTGGGCCTAGCAATAATGAAAAGCTTATGGCCTCAGGCAAATGCCTCATCCAGTGGGGATTCAATCAGAGCTCAAGAGGTTTCCCAGAGCCTATACAACATCATATATATGTTTAAATCTGAGAGATCTTTGTTCTTCTATTTGTATATATTATAGGATCATAGATGTAGAACTAGAGAAGACCACAGAGGCCAATGAGATGTTATGCTACATATTAATTTGCTTAAATGATTGGCTTTAATAACACAAAGTTTCCAATACAGAGTCTTTCTTAATGCCTTCAAATTGCTAACACTTACACTACAAATTATCTTTTAAATACTTTGTATTTATTTTTTTGTATTATCAATATCAAATTTTAAGCCTTCTGCTTTTGTGCTAATGATGGAGTACAGGCTCTGGAAAACCCCTTGATATATCCAAATCTGTTACCCTTAAACTAGCCTAGGCCTCCAGGGTCTGTCATCTCCAGGTAGCCTTCAGCTATTTCCCATCTTTAATCTGACCTCAATGCCCTCAAGATGCTCCTTAGACTCCTCCTCAAGACCCTCCCAAATACCTCCTCTAGACCTCTCCTAGATCCCTCCCACAATCTTTTGTATATAAGACCCATCTTGCCTCCATGAAGGTGCTGAGATTAGTGTATTGCAGACTCACTCTCTGTCAGATTTTTCTGGCCTACTTGTCAATACAAGCTCCCAAACCTTAGGCTCCTTATGAGTCTACCCATTATGATGAATTTTTTATGAACTTTGCTTTACTTTACCTGAGAGAAGACTTGAGTCAAATTCATTCAGCCGGACCCAGAATGTTGATATTTTGGGGTCCTGAGGACCCCTAATCTAAACCTTAAACCTCAACACTTATTCTGGGTTTATTTTTTGATTGTTATATTTAAATCACACATTCATATAAATGCTTTTTTAATATTTTATTTAGGTATACTTTTAGGGATATATTTTACTCCTGAGAACTGTTTTTTTTTGTATGCTGTCTCATCATTATCATTGTCTTTCTCTTAGTTGTGAAGTATTTTACAATATGTTCTTTGATTCACTTGTTATTTAACCATTTCAATAGCAACATTACATTTAGTTTTATTTTATTTGCTTTTGCGCACTGTATTGATTTGTATTTAATAGCACCAAAACCTGTTCTGTAGGAGTAATATTCTAACTCTTCCCCCATGTAAGTTAGGCTAGTTTTCTCTTAAAGAGTATTGAGATATTCCTGGAGACTTGGTTGATGCTACTTACTCATTTGCTGAGTGTAAAGCAGTCACAAGGATCTAAACAGGAGTTATGACGCTCAGTTGGTAGAAGGAAATAAACATTAATTAAGAACCTACTGTGTGTCAGGCACTATGCTAAGCAATTGTAGATATCTCATTTGATGGGTAACTCAATGGTTAACTCAGACAAAGGAACTCTGATCAATAGCAACAACTTAAGGTGTCCTCAGTGTTCTTCCCATTGAATATCCTTCTCTTGCTTCTTGTTGTTCAGTTTTTCAGTAATGTCTGACTCTTTGTGACCCCATTTGGGGTTTTCTTGGCAATGGTACCAGAGTGGTTTCTCTCTCCAGCTCATTTTACAGATGAGGTAAGCAGGGTTGAGCAACTTATCCAGGGTTACATAGCTAGTAAATATCTGGGGCCAGATCTGAACTCAGGAAGATGAATCTTCTTGATTTCAGGCCCAGTACTCTAGCTGTTCCCTTTTCTTGCTTCAGCTAAGTAAATCTCTATGTGTTAACTACTGAATGACATATGAGTATATTATTTTGTTCCAATTTTGAGTTTTTAAACTCAAATCACTCTGGCTTTCATGGAATGACAAATAATAGCTGCAACCCAAGCCTCTTTAGGTTTCCATGGCTTAGAATCGGTGTAAATAGCAATTGCTTTCTATTCTGGACAGAAATTCCCAGATAGATATCATTGTAATGGCAAAGGAGGCCATTTTTTCTCTACTCTACTATTCCTTAGTCATAGAAAGGGTGTGATGTTAGATATTCCCCAAAGGTAGGCATCCCGTCAACTACTTTGCCTCCATAGGAAAAAAAAGCTACTATAAATATTTTTGTTGGTCTTAATCCTTTTTTAAAAATCTCTTTTGGATATAGACCTAGTAAAGGTATTGCTATGTCAAAGATGTGTGGCTTATTGGACACAGTTCCAATTTGCTCTACAATACAATTGGATAAGCTCACAATTCTAATCAACAGCGTCTATGTGTCATAATTTTCTTATATTCTCTCCAATATTTACCATTTTAATTTCCTATCATATTACCCAATCTGATATGTGTGAAGCAATACCTTTTTAATTATTTTAAAGACCTTGCCCCAACACTCCTTTTGTTTTCCTGTTGTACCTTGCTCAGAAGTATTAATTCACAGAAGAAATGATGTGGATAGAAGCAGTGCCACAAGGTAGAAATTGCTCTGTGTCCTAAATCGTGTACTTTAATTGTATACTTTGCACTCCCCATAACCATTTCCTTTCTGATTAGCCATGAAATCTCTTTTTGGGATATTTGTATAATCTCACCTTCTAGGTGTCAATTTCTCCTAAGAATTCACATATCACTTCTCTTGTGAGAGCATGTTGTCTATGGAGTTACATTCTCTTAGAGAAGTTGGTCTCTTTTTTTTTTTGCTTTTCAGAGGGCAATTGGGGTTAAGTAACTTGCCCAAGGTCACACGGCTAGGTTTTGTTGTTGTTGTTTTTGTGTGTGTGTGTGTGTGTGTGTGTGTGTGTGTGTGTGTGTGTGTGATAACTGTCTGAGGCCATATCCGAACTCAGGTCCTTCTGACTCCAGGGCCGATTCTCTACTCACTGCGCCACCTAGCCGCCCCAAGAAGTTGGTCTCTTAATGCGCCAAATTCTCCCAGACTAAATCTATCATTAAATCCCCATCTCCTACCAGAGGCATATACTTCTTCCCTTAAGGGAGTGTTATATTATGGATACCAAAATGAATTAAACTTGTATTTGTTTCTTAGAAGAAATCCCTTAATATGGATTCAAGCTGGGTTATTTTTATAATTTGTGGATTGAATTTTTTTTTAAATAAAGAATTTATTATGGGGGGAGGAGGCAAGATAGTGGAGTAGAAACAACACTTCCATAGTGCTACAGCCCACACCACTTCCATATTTATGTGAAAGGGGACTGATAAACAGACTTGGGGGTGACAGAACCCACAAAAGACACAGAGAAGCTATCCTCCCACTGAGGAATGCCTGGCAGCCTGGCAGGGAGCGGCCAGCACAGTATTCTGGGAGCCAAGCCCAGGCCACATGAGTTGGGAGGTTTTAGCCTCAGAGTGGCCAGACTAGCAACCAGTGGGAGGGACTACAGAACACCAACAGCTGTGACATTTCCAGAATTATCAACACATAGATGCTATGGACAAAGTGAGAGGTCACTGTGATATGGACTTTGGGACCAGTATTTGGGAGCACTGGGGCCTCTTTCCCTGGGGGCAAGAAGCCACTGAGTAGGCTGCACAGCTGAGTACCATGCACAGCCCGCCACTGAAGCTTTAGCTCCTGGCCTGTGGGCTGTGGGGGAACCAGGTGATCAGTCTTGGGGGTTAGTGCTCTTGCTTTGACCTTCTTGCATCTGGACTGTGGTCTGAGGTAGAGGTCTTGGGTGTGTGAACAGCTTCCCAGAGTGTGTGAAGGCTTAAGAGAGGGCACCCAACTAACACCTCCGGCAGCTAAGAATACCCTAGCATTTCGGACAAAAGCTCCCCTGGCTCATGGCAGAGTCCTACTGTGGCAACAAGCCCAAAAGTCAAGTAATTAAGTGGCAAGATGCCTAGGCAAAGGAAACAAAGTAGACAGAAGAATTCAACATTGGACTCCTGTTTTGGGGGCAGGAGGGGTCAGAGCATGGAACAGGAATGAAGACTGGGTGGTTCAAGCTCCTGCATCAAAAGCCCCAAATGAAGATGCGGGTTGGTTGCAGGCCATAGTGGACCTTAAGAAGCAGATGGCAGAAGTGGAGGAGGAATTGGGAGGAGAGATGTGAGGGATGTAAGAGAAGTGTGAAGTGGGAGTCAACAGCCTGAATGAGGAAGATAACACCTTAATAAACAGACTAACTCAAATGGCAAAAGAGGCTGAAAAAGGCAATGAGGAGAAAAATGCCTTAAAAGGTCAAGTTTGCCAGATGGAAAAAGAATCTCAAAAGCTCACTGAGGAGAATCATTCCTTCAGAATTAGACTGGAGCAAATGGAACCTAGTGACTTTATGAGATGCTATCAAGCAGATACAAACAAATGAAAAAATAGAAGGCAATGTGAAATATCTCATGGGAAAAACCACTAACCTGGAAAATAGGTCCAGGAGAGATAATTTAAAGATTACTGGACTACCTGAAAACCATGATCAAAGAAAGAGCCTAGAAGTCATCCTTCAAGAAATTCTCAAGGAAAACTGCCCGGATGTTTTAGAATGAGAGTGCAAAATAGAGGTTGAAGGAGTCTACAGATCACCTCCAGAGGAAGATCCCAGGGGGAGGACTCCTAGGAATATTGTAGCCAGGTTCCAGAATTCCCAAATAAAGGAGAAAATGCTGCAGGCAGCCAGGAAGAAACAATTTGAGTACTGCAGAGGTGCAGTCAGGATGGCATAGGATCTGGAGGCTTCTACACTGAGGGATTGAAGTGATGTTCTGGAGGGCAGGGGAGCTGGGATTGAAGCCAGGAGTCACCTACCCAGCAAAGCTCATTTTATTATAAATATCATTATATTAAATTTAATTTATTAAAGCAGCTGTACTTATCCAATTTACCATTGAGAATTTCACTCATTTGCAAAATAAGGGTTATTGTCAGTATGAAGTCAGAGAAACAAAGGGAAAATATAATGTGTACTACTCAGTGCTATTGTCCCACAACTTCTACACTTGCTTTTTTTTTCTTTATACCAGTCTTCTTGTTGGATTTTTTTGGCTCAATGCTGTCATTAAATAAAAAATAATTCTTTAAAAATTATAAGGACAACCATTATAAGGAGAAAATCATGGAATTTCATAATTTTCTATGTATTCAGTCTTACATTCCTCAATAAATGCTTCACATTTGTTATCAATGCCCTTTCAAATAGAGGAGCTTCTCAAAGGTTAGTTTCTCATTTTTTATTTTATTCTCTTCAGTATTTACAATGGTGGTTTTAGGTTATCAATAATATTATTATTAGTTGACTTAAAGGAAACTGAAGCATACTATAATATTTTTTTTTTGCATTTTGGAGGTCAATTGGGGTTAAGTAACTTGCCCAAGGTCACATGGCTAGGATTTTGTTTGTGTGTGTTAAGTGTCTGAGGCTGGATCCAAACTCAGGTCCTTCTGATGCCAGGGCCAGTGCTCTACTCACTGTGCCACCTAGCCACACCCTTTGCTATAATTTTTACACAAGAAAACATATTATGCTTCTCTTGGTTTTGTACATGACTACCAGGGGGGGAAAAAGAACAAACAACTTTTATATACTACTTTACCACTATTAAATTGATAAAATAACTAAATAACTAAATAATACTAATGGGGCTATGAAAAACAACCGGCTTATATACTGAGAGCAGAATGCAAGTTAGTAAAATCTTGGAGAGGAACCTAGAAGGATAAATTAAGAAACAACAAAAAATAACAATAGCACTGACTCAATAATTTCAATATTATGATAAATTTATGTATGTATATGTATGTATATATACATATATAGATATAGGTATAGGTATATGTATATAGATACAGATATAGATATAGATAGATATAGATACAGGCATAGACATAGAGAGAAGGCCTGAGTTCAAATATCTGTTCTGACACATGCTAGCTAGCTAGCTAACTACATAGACCTTTGTCAAGTCCATTAATCTCTATTTCTCAGGAAACTTTTTAAGAACAGAAGGATCAGGGGGCAGAGCCAAGATGGCAGAGTAGAAACAGCACCTCCAAGGCTCTCTCCTTATACATTACCTCCAAAGTATGTAAAAGGGGACTCTGAACAACTTCTGGAGCCCCAGCACCCAAAGAATGACACAGAGAAGCTAACCTCCAGCTGAGGACAGCCTAGCAGCCCTGCAGGGAGGGCCTGCACAGCACTCTGGGAGCTGGAAGCGCAGTGCGAAGTGCGTGGAGAGCTGGGCCCAGGTCCCACAGTTTTAGCCCCAGGGCAGCCAGGCCAACAGCCTGCTGGAGGGACCCCAGAACACCAGCAGCTGTGGCGATTCCAGAATGGTCAACACAGACATGCCTAGGACAAAGTGAGAGGTTAGTGCCCTATGGACTTTGGGACCAGTATTTGGGGAACGCATTGGTTTCCTCCCCTGGGGGCTAGAATATTCCAGAATATTCTAGAATATAATACAATATTCCAGAGGGCAAAATAGCTGGGACTGAATCCAAGGGTCACCTACCCAGTAAAACTGAGTATTTTGTTTCAGGGGAAAATATGATCATTCAGTGGAATAGAGGACTTTCAAGCATTCTTGAGGTAAAAACCAGAATTGAATACAAAATCTGACATCCAGACACAAGAAGGAAGAGATGCCTGAGAAGGTAATCAGGGAAAAGAAATCAAAAGGAACTTATCAAAGTTAACCTATGATGAAACTTTTCTCAGTATGAAAATAATGGAAGAAGGGTATATGGTCACATGAATACATATGTGAATGTATGTATATATGTCTACAGTTATATGTGGATAGAGGACATAGGTTGAATTTGATGGGAAGGGATGATACCTAAGGGGTGAAATTATGAGGTGAGAGAGGAAAGTGGCAAGAGGAGACGGGGAGAGACAGGGTGGGGTAAACTATCTCAGGTAGAAGAAGCAAGGGGCAGTGGCTGCACAGGAGGGGAAGAATAGGAAGGCAAAAAGGCAAAACCACATTCTCCTTGAATTTGGTTCAGGGAGAGAATGACATACATACTAAATGGGATATCTCACCCTGAAGCAGAATAGGGTAAAGGGGGATGAGAGGAGGGATGATGGATGGGAGGGCATTCTTGTGGGGAGAGGAGGATGGACGTACCCACTATAGAAGAGGGACAGGATCAAGTAGGGAATGGACCAGGTGGGGCGTGGGATGGGTTGGAGGGAATTATAAGCAGCCTTGTACAATATATCTACTATGGTAATATTTTGCATAGTTATACATGTACAACACATACTGAATTACTTATCTTCCCAGAGGGAATGGGTGACAAGGGAGGAAGGGAATGGATCTGAAATTCGAGGTCTTAAAATTAAATGTTTCAAATATATATAAACACTATTACCAATACTCTTTTGCATGTAATTGGGAGATAAGATGTGCAGGCATTGGGGCACAGAGATTCACCTTGCTCTAATGGAAAAGTCGAAGGGGGTAAGGGAGAAGATATGGGAGAGAGTAGGATGGAGGAAGCGATATCTTGTGGGACTGCTATTCTTGGAGGGTGGGTAGGGGAAAAAAGGGGGAAAAATTTTTTAACTCAAAATCTGGCGGAAATGAATGATGTAAAACAGGAGTTAATAAAGCATTTGCTTAAATAAAAAAAAAAGAACAGAAGGATCAGAATCACTTCTGCAAGCAGCAAACTAAAATGTAATTGGGAACTAACAAAATAAATAAAATGAAATACAGCATAATGTTGTTTCAAGTCAATATAAGGACTGTAGGGATCCCATCAATTCTTATTTGAATATGTCACCACTTGACTATCCTTGTAGTGAATATGCTTATCTGTTAGAAGCTTCCTCATCAGCAATTGCCTATAATATTTAATGAAGTAAAGTTAATTATTTGCATGTATGTATATATGTTAGCATATATATAGTGTAATTTACAAATATTTGCATATTATGCACATTCACAAATACTTCATTTGCAGTTATTCATGTAAGCATATATATATATACATATATGTTAAGAGTTCTATAATAAATATAACTTCATGTGAGTATGCAGGATGGATTTCTAGAGTCTCAAGCAATTCTTTAAGACTACGGGTTGAAAAATTACATTTCAATTTCTAGTTTTACTCTAATGTTTTTAAATCAGAGTATACCTCATTTTAATATATTTTAAAATAGTTTTTATATTTTCAAATTACATGTAAAGACAGTTTTCACCATTCATTTTATGTGATTTTGATTTCCAAATTTTCTCCCTCGCCTCCTCTAGTTGCTCTTCCTCAAGAGGACAAGAAATATGACATAGGTTATACTTGTACAATCACATAAAATACATTTCCACACTTGTCAAGTTGTAAAAGAAGAAATAGTACAAAAGGAAAAAAATACACAAGAAAATAAAAAGTGAAAATATCATACTTCAATATGCATTCAGACTCCATAGTTCTTTCTCTGGATGCAGAAAACATTTTCCATGAAGAGGTTCTTTGGGTTGTCTTGGGTAATTGTATTACTGAGAACATCAAAGTCCATCATAGTTGATCATCACACAATGCTGCTGTTAGAGTGTATAAAGTTCTCCTGGTTCTGCTCACTTTATTTAGCATCAGTTCACATAAGTCCAGATTTTTCTGAAATCTGCCAGCTCATCATTTATTATAGCACAATAGTATTCCATTACATTCATATACTACAATTTGTTCAGCCACTCCTCCTTTGATGGGCATCTCAGCTTCCAATTCATAGCCACAACAAAAAGCTGCTATAAACATTTTTGTACATGTAGGTCCTTTTCCCTTTTTGATGATCTCTTTGGGATACAGACCTAGTAGTAGTATTTCTGGGTCAAAGAGTATAAACAGTTTGACTCCCCTTTGAGCATAGTTCCAAACTGTTCTCCAGAACAGTTGGATCAATTCACAACTTCACCAATAGTGCATTAATGTCCCAATTTTCCCACATCTCCAACATTTATCATTTTCTTTTTTTGCCATTATTAGTTAATCTGACAAGTGTGAAGTGGTACCTCAGAGTTATTTTGATTTACATTTCTCTAATCAATATTTATTGAGACCATTTTATATGACTATAGATAATTTTAATTTCCTGATCTAAAAACAGCCTGTTTGTATCCTTTAATCATTTATCAACTGAATGACTTGCATTCTTATAAATTTGACTCAGATCTCTACATATTTGAGAAATGAGGACTTTATTATAAACACTAACTATAAAAGTTGTTTCCCAGTTTTTTGCTTTCCTTATATAACTCGTGTGCATTGGTTTTGTTTGTGCATCAACTTTTTAATGTAATGTAATCAAAATTATCCTTTCTGCATTTCATAATGTTCTTTATCTCTTTTTAGACATGTATTTTTCCCTTCCCCATAGATCTTACAGGTAAAATATTCCTTGCTCTCCTAATTTGCTTATGTTATCACCCTTTACATCTAAAGCATGTACACATTTTGACCTTATCGTGTTATACAGTACAAGATACTGTATAGTTTCAGCCATAATATTTTTCTAGTTTTCTGAGCAATTTTTGTAAAAATGGAATTCTTATCTTAGAAGCTGGAGCTTTGTGGTTCATCAAAATTACTACAGTATCTTGTGTACTGAACCTATTCTACTGAACTACCACTCTGTTTCTTTTTTTTTCCTTTTTGGAAAGCAATTGGGGTTAAGTGACTTGCCCAAGTTCACATGGCTAGTAAGTGTGTCACGTGTCTGAGGCCACATTTGAAGTCAGGTCCTCCTGAGACTCCAGGGCCAGTACTCTATTCACTGAGCTACCTAGCCGTCCCCTATTACTCTATTTCTTAGCCAGTACCAAATAGTTTTAATGATTGCCATTTTATAATATAAGTTTTAGATCTGATATAGCTAGGTTACTTTCCTTTGTGCTTTTTTTCATTAATTCCCTTGCTATTCTTTACCTTTTTTTCTTCAAGATGACTTTTGTTATTAATTTTTCTACCTCTATCAACTAATTTTTGGAAGTTTCTTTGGTATGGAAATGAATAAGTAAATAAGTTTAGGCAGAATTGTCATTTTCATTATATTAACTGGGCCTCCCTATGAGAAAATGATATTTTCCTATTGTTTAGGTGTTACTTTATTTGTGTGAAAAATATTTTATAATTATGTTCCTATAGTGCTTAGATTTCTCTCAGCAGGCAGAGTACCAAATATTTTATATTGTCTCCAATTATTTTAAGTGAAATTTATCTTTCCATCCCTTGCTTCTGGGTTTTGTTGTTCATGTCCAGAACTACTGATGATTTATTTGAGTTTGTTTTGTATCCTGAAATGTTATAGTTGTTAATTATGTCAAGTAGGTTTTTAACTGATTCTCTAGGATTCTGTGAGTATACCATCATATCATCTGCAAAGAGTGATAGCTTTATTTTCTCATTGCCTTCAATTTCTTTTTTTTTTTCTCTTATTGCTAACATTTCTTACTGAAATGCACTACAGACGATATGATGGCATACCGGCAGAATTCTAGAAAATCAGTTAAAAACCTACTTGAAAGGGATAACATCATTGCTTCACCCCTGAACTTATTGGGGATGTTTCTAGCTTATCTCCATTTCAGATGTTGCTTACAGATGGTTTTAGATAGTTACTATTTATCATTTTAAGGAATGATTTGTTTTTTTCCTATACTCTCTATGTTTTTAATAGGAATTAGTACTCTATTTTATCAAAATACTTTTCAGCATCTATTGAGATGATCATATGATTTCTGTTGGTTTTGTCATTGATATGGTCAAATATGTTTGTTTTTTTTAACAAATGCTTTATTAACTTCTGGCTTATATCATTCATTTCCACCAGATTTTGAGTTACACATTTTTCCCCATTTTTCCCCTACCCACCACCCCAGAATAGTAGTCCCACAAGATATCCCCACATCCAATCTGCTCTCTCCCATATCTTCTCCTATGCCCTCTTCGATTTTACCATTAGGGCAAGGTGAATCTCTGTGCCCCAATGTCTGCACATGTTATCTCCCAATTACGTGCAAAATAGTATCAATAATACTTTTTATATATATTTGAAACATTTAATTTTAAAACTTCGAATTTCAGATCCATTCCCTTCCTCCCTTGTCACCCACTCCCTCTGGGAAGATAAGTAGTTCAGTGTGTGTTGTACATGTATAGCTAAGGAAAACATTACCATAGTAGATATATTGTAAAAGATTGCTTATATTCCTCCCCCACCAATCCCACGCCCGACCTGGTCAATTCCCTACTTTGATCCTGTCCCTCTTCGAAAATTGGAACTTCCAACCTCCCCTCCCCCCAGAATGCCCTCCCCTCTATCATCCCCCTTCCCCCTACTCTCCTGCAGGGTGAGATATACCATTTAGTATGTATGTCATTCTCTCCCTGAGCCAAATTCAATGAGAATATGGCTTTGCCTTTTTGCCTTCCTGTTCCTTTTTTTTTTTTTTCGTGGGCAATTCCATAGAGAATTTTTATTGTTCATGAATGTGGGATCAGAATTATCATACAGGAGTCTGCAATTCTGTATTGGGGAATTTTAAATATAGCTTGGTGTTTCTCCATTTTCCCCTAAGAGGTCAAGATTTTTGAGTCAAGTTCCAAATATCCTTGACCACATTTTCTGTAGGTGGCTTGACATTCAGTGAGCATCACATAACTCCTAAGTAAGATTGAAGAGGGTCATAAATTTTATTGAAAGAGTTTTCTGTCTTTGAGATACTGAACTTTGTTTTATGATTGTGAATTACATATGTAATGAGGTACACACCAGTTAACTATTTTAAGTAAAAATATTCACCTGTATGTATAAATATATATATATCTGTATATATACATATACAGATATATATAGCACCGTGCATATTCTTGTATAAGTATACACAACACTTTATATAAACAAAACATTGTATATAAATATTTGGAAATGTAAATATTGTCTCCTCCAATAAATGAAAACTTTTTAAGGGCAGGGGTACTTTCATTTTTGTTTTCTATCCCCTGACTACTATTGATAATCACAATAATAGCTGAGACATAGCATTTTTTAAAGATTTGTCAGGCATTTTACATATGTAATTTTACAGAGACTTGACTGTCATAACACTTTAGATTACCTTGTAAGGTAGGCCCTTGAGGTATTTTTATAGATGGAGACTATAGAATGGGATTCAGACCCATATATTCATAATTCTTATACTTCTATTACTATGTCATTGTCTCTTTATTATTTTACTTCTTTTTAAAAAATTTTAAAAATTAATTTATTAGTTCAGTTTCAGTTAACAAGATTCAATTCCATAGTTCCTTGATTTTAAAATTTCCTTTACTTCCCTTCCCCCTCCCCCCACAACAGCATATAGTACAGTATAGGGTCTGCAAATGCATTCATATTAGACATTATTCCAATTACAAAGGCATATTGTAAAAGGTGGGATGAAAGGTGGTAAAGAAGAAAAAAACCAAACAAGGAAAGAAAAATATCATTTAGTTTGCTTCCATCAGGATTCAGGCCCAGTTCTTTCTAGTTATATCTCTGGATGGTGCATTTCTCTCTTTCTTGAGTCTTTCAGGATTGACTTATATCACTGCATTGCTGAAAAGAGTTTGTCATAATTTGTCATCACAGATATGGTATGTCTGTGATTGTATAGAGATTTTTTCTGATTCTACTCTTCTCACTCAGCATCAGTTTGTATAAGTCTCTCCAGGTAATTATGAAATACGTCCCCTCCTCGTTTCTTATAGCACAATAATATTCCATTACATTTACATACCACAACTTGTTTAGCCATTCCGCAATTGATGGGCACCCCTTTAGTTTCCAATTCTTTGCAACCACAAAAAGAGCTGCTATAAATATTTTTGTGCATATGGGTCTTTTCTACACTTCTACAATCACTTTGGGATATAACCCTAGAAGTGGTATTGGGTCAAAGGGTACGAAATTATTTATAATCCTTTGGGCATAATTCCAGATTGCTCTCCAGAATGGTTGGATAAGTTCACAACTCCACCAGCAATGTATTAGTGTTCCAATTTGTCCACATCCTCTCCAGCATTTGTCATTTCTTGTTTTTTCATCTTAGCCAAACTGACTGGAGAGATGTGGTATCTCAGAGTTGTTTTGATAATCAATAGTGATTTAGAGCATTTCTTCATATGCTTATAGATATCTTTAATTTCTTTCTCTGAAAACTGCCTGTTCATATCTTTGACCATTTATCAAATGGGGAAAGACTTGTATTCATATATATTTGGCTCAATTCTCTATAAATTTTAGAAATGAGTCCTTTATCAGAGACACAAGTTGTAAAAATTCTTTCCCAATTTCCCACCTCTCTCTTGATCTTGGTTACATTGGTTTTGTTTGTACAGAAGCTTTTCAATTTAATGTAATCAAAATGATCGATTTTGCATTTTATAATACTCTCTAATTCTTGTTTGCTCCTAAAGTCTTCCCCTCTCCTCAAATCTGTCAGGTAAACTATTCCTTGCTTTCCCAAATTGCTTACAGTATCATCCTTTACACCTAGATCATGCACCCACTTGGACTTGATTTTGCTATATGCTGTTAGATAATGATCTATGCCCAGTTTCTGCCATAGTGTATTCCAGTTTTCCCAGCAGTTTTTGTCAAATAGTGCATTCTTATCCCAAAAACTGGGGGCTTTGGGTTTATCGAACAATAGATTACTATATTCATTAACTGCTGGGTCTCCTGTGCCTGATCTATTCCATTGATCCACTACTCTACAACTCTGCCAGTACCAAGCAGTTTTCATGACTGCTGCTGTATAATACAGATTAAGATCTGGCAATAGCTAGTCCACCTTCCCTAGAATTTCTTTTCATCAATTCCCTTAATATTATAGACCATTTGTTTTTCCAAATAAAATTTGCTATTTTTTTGTCTAACTCTAGAAAGTAGTTTTTTGGTAAACTGATTGTTATGGCACTAAATATATAGTTTAGTTTGGGTAAAATTGTCATTTTTATTATATTAGTTCGACCCAGCCACGAGCAATTGATATTTTCCCAACTATTTAGATCTGCTTTTATTTGTGTGAGAAGTGTTTTGTAGCTGTGATCATATAGATTCTGGGTTTGTTTTGGCAAGTAGATTCCCAAATATTTTATAATGTCTACAGTGACTTTAAATGGGATTTCTCTTTCTATCTCTTGCTGTTGAGTTTCATTAGAGATGTACAGGAATGCTAAGGATTTATGTGGGTTTATTTTATATCCTGCAACTTTGCCAAATTTATTTATTGTCTCAAGTGGTTTTTTACTTGATTCTCCAGGATTCTCTAAGTATATCATCATATCATCTGCAAAGAATGATAGCTTGGTCACTTCTTTGCCTACTTTGATTCCTTTGATTTTTCTTCTCTAATTGCTACAGCTAGTGTTTCTTGTACCAGATTGAATAAGAGGGATGATAGTGGACACCCTTGTTTCACTCCTGATCTTACTGGAAAGGCTTCTAGTTTGTCCCCACTGCATATAATACTTGCTAATGGTTTAAATAGAAGCTACCAACTATTTTAAGGAAGTCTCCATTTATTCCTATACTTTCTAGTGTTTTTAATAAGAATGGATGTTGTACTTTGTCAAAAGTATTTTCTGCATCTATTGAGATGATCATGTGGTTTCTACTAGTTTTATTGTTATATGCTCAATTATATTGATGGTTTTCCTAATATTAAACCATCCTTGCCTTCCTGAAATGAATCCTATCTGATCAGAGTGTATTATTTTTGTGATAAGTTGTTGCAGTCTTTTGGCTAATGTTTTATTTGGAATTTTTGCGTCTAAATTCATGAGGGAAATTGGTCTATAATTTTCTTTCTCTCTTTTATCTCTTCCTGATTTAGGAACCAGTACCATATTTGTGTCATAGAAAGAGTTTGGTAGGACTCCTTCACTAATTTTCACAAATAATTTGTAGAATATTAGAATCAATTGTTCTTTAAATGTTTGATAGAATTCACTAGTAAACCCATCTGGCCCTGGAGATTTTTTTCTAGGGAGTTCATTGATGGCTTGTTTGATTTTTTTTTTTCTGAGATGGGGTTATTTAGGTAAGTCACTTCCTCTTCAATTAATCTGGGCAACTTGGGATTTTGTAAATATTCATCCATTTCACTAAGATTGTCATATTTATGTGCAAACAATTGGGAAAATAATTCCTCATTATTTTTTTTTATTTCCTCTTCATTGGAGGGAGGTACACCCTTTTTCTTTTTGATACTCAAAATTTGGTTTTCTTCTTTCTTTTTTTTATTATATCATAGACTAAGGGTCTATCAATTTTGTTGATTTCCTCATAAAACCAGCTCTTAGTTTTATTTATTAATTCAAGAGTTTTCTTAATTTCACTTTTATTAATCTCACCTTTGGCTTTCAATATTTCTAATTTAGTACTAAATTGGGGATTTTCAATTTGTTATTTTTCTAGCTTTTTCAATTGCATGTCCAATTCATTGACCTCCCTTCTCTCTGCTTTAATTAAGTATGCCCTCAGGGATTTAAAACTTCCCCTGAGAACTGGCTTTAGTGCATCCCACAAATTTTGGTATGCTGTCTCTTTATTATCATTCTCTTGAATGAAATTATTGATTGTTTCTGTAATTTCTTCTTTGACCCATCCATGCTTTAGGATTAAATTGTTTAATTTCCAATTAGTTTTTAGTCTATCTTTCCCTGGCCCTTTATTGCATATAATTTTTATTGCATCATGATCTGAGAATGATGCATTTAATATTTCTGCCTTTCTGCACTGGATTGTGAGGTTTTTATGCCCTAGTACATGGTCTATTTTTGAGTATGTACCATGCACTGATGAAAAGACAGTAAATTCCTTTTTATCCCCATCCAGTTTTCTCCAGAGATCCATCATATCTAGTCTCTCTAAGATTCTATTCACCTCCTTAACTTCTTTCTTGTTTATTTTGAGGTTAGATTTATCGAGTTCAGAGAGGGGGAGATTAAGGTCCCCCACTAGTATAGTTTTGCTATCTATTTCTTCCTCTAATTCCTTTAACTTCTCCTCTAGGAATTTGGATGCTATACCACTTGGTGCATATATATTAAGTAGTGATATTGCTTCATTTTCGATGGTGCCCTTTAGTAGGATATAGTTTCCTTCCTTATCTCTTTTAATTAGATCTGTTTTTGCTTTTGCTTTATCTGAGATAATATTGCTACCCCTGTGTTTTTTACTTTAGCTGAGGCATAATAAATTTTACTCCAATCTTTTACCTTTACCCTGTGGGTATCCCTTTGTTTCAAATGTGTTTCTTGTAGACAGATATTGTAGGATTATGGTTTTTAATCCATTCTGCTATCTGCCTCTGTTTTATGGGAGAGTTCATCCCATTCACATTCATAGTAATGATGACTATCTGTCTCTTCCCCTCCATCCTATTCCCTCTCCTGTTTATGTTTTTGGTTCTTCCTTCTCCCTTCCCCTCCTAGAAGTTTTCCCTTTTGACCGCCCCCTCCTTCAGTGTTCCCACCCAGTGACCCCCCCTTCTTTACCTACCTTCTCCCCTTACTATTTCCCTCACTTCTAATCCCCCACTTTATTCTCCTCCTTTCCACCCTGCCTTACCCTTCCACTATCTATAGGACATAATAAGATTTTATACTTATCAGAGTAAATTACTCCCCATTTGATTCCAAACCAATGAGAGTAATTTCCAAACAGTGCTCCTCTCCCTCCCTCCTTTTCCTTTATTTAATGAATTTATGTGTCTGTTCTCAGTAGAATCTTAAACTTCACTGATTAAGTTGATGCCTCTTTGAACCAGAACCAGTGAGAATAGTTTTTAAATGATGTTCCTCTCCTTCCTTCTTTCCCCTCTTCTATAGTGTGTTTTGATGCCTCTTCAGATGGCATATTTTACCTTTTCCTATCTCATCCTTGCCTTTTTTCCCATTACAGTCCCTTTGATCCCCTTAATAGTTTTTTTTTTAAGTCTTCAGGTTAGTGCATTCATACCCACACCCTCTATCTAAGTATAACCCTTTTGAAGGTCATGATAATCATAAAGATTTTGAATATTGACAGTTATCAGCTACACATATAGGGATGTGAACATTTTGTTCTTGTTGCATCCCAAGTAATGAGCTTGTGTTCGTGGGTGTGGGTGTGTGCACTTATGCATGTGTGAATCTGTTTCCCTTGTTTACGTTTTTATGTCTTCCTTGAATCTTGTAATTGGAGATCAAATTTTCCACTGAGCTCTGGCTTTTTCATCAGGAAAGTCTGGAATTCCCTTATTTCATTAAACGACCATGGCCTTGCCTGAAAGATTATGATCAGTTTCTCCGGGTAGTTAATCCTTGGTTGTCTCTCTTACCCTACAAAATATCAAATTCCAGTACCTCCACTCTTTTAATGTAGAAGCTGCTAGGTCCTGTGTGATCCTAACTGTAGTTCCTAGATATTTGAATTGTTTCTGGCTGCTTGTAGAATTTTTTCTTTAATCTTGTAATTCTGGAATTTGGCTACTATATTTCTTGGAGTTTTCACTTTGGGATCTCTCTCAGTATGTGTCTGGTGTATTCTATCTATAGCTATTTTACCTACTGATACCAGGACCTCAGGACAGTTTCCTTTGACAATCTCTTGGAGGATATTTTCTAGGCTGCTTTTTTCATCATGGCTTTCTGGTAGACAAATAATGTTTAGGTTGTCTCTCCTGTATCTTTTCTCTAGGTCAGTTATTTTTCCAGTGAGATATTTTACATTTTCTTCCAAATTTTTGATCATCTTGTTTTGTTTGATTGACTCTTGCTGCATCCTACAGTTCTGAGTTTCAGTTTGATTGTATCTAATTTTTAGCGAATTATGATCTTCAGTTAATTTTTGAAGGTCCTTTTTTTAGGGAGGTATTTTCTCCAATTACTTCACTGAGACTTTTTTCCAAGTCAGTCACTGCCTCCCTGATTTGGTCTTTAAAAATTTTCTTAAGCTCCTCCAGGAACGCTATTTGGGCTTGAGACCAGATTGTGTATCCTTCTGTGGTCTCAGGTGTGGGTAGAGAGGCTATATTGTCCTGTGTATTTTGTTGTTCTTGCCCTACATAGTAGGCTTGGATAGATTTTCTTGCCTTCCCCTTCTCCTTCTCAGCTTCCTTCCTCCCCATTGTGACTTCCTGTTTCTTAGTTTCTCAGGCTATGAGTTTAGGGCCTGATCCTTGACTTTGAATACCTCTGGGTGGCTAGTTTATGGCTAAGTCAGGGAAATCAGTGAGGAACGCAGATGTGAATGTAGGTGGGGGTGCGTCTGACCACTTCAGATTTCTGCCTCTACACCCCTGGGCTATAAGTAGGCTTTTGTTGGTGAGGTGAGGTGGGGCTTGTTGGGTCCCCTCCCTCTCTTCTCTTCAGACTCCTGGAGGTCTCAGTTATAACCCTTCTTGGAGACTCTCAAGTCTGGGGCTGTTTCCATCAACTTGGCATTTCAATCTGGGTGGGAGACTTATCTTTGGGTTTTCTGCTTCATGAAGGAGGGATGGGAGGATCTGAGCAGCTAGAATGTACTTTGCCATTCCAGTGCCTGTATCATACAGGCAGGCAGTCTCTAACCCTCCAGGCTGGGGGCCAAATCCAGTCAGGGAAGCCACTCTCTCCCCTGATTCTCCTACCTGGCTCCACTGACCTTTCCCATCCCTTAGTGAGATGTAGGTGAGATGACTACGATTCATCCTTGGTAAGTCTGCAGGCTGGGGCTCTTTCCTCTCTGGTGTAATTTGCTTCTTTGCTCTTAGGTCTGAGCTGTGTAGACCCCACTCACTCTGCACTCGTCCTGTCAGAACACACTGGGTAATCTATTGGGAAGGACTCTGCCACACTCTGTCTTCCAGTGAGCTCCGACAATCCGGAATCTGCTCAGATTCACCATTTGAGACTTCGTGACCAAGGAGCTCAGTGAGATTACTGCTTCCTTTCTGCCCCCTTGTCTCCTCCCTTGCCTTCCTGTTCTTGCTCTCCCCTGCAACCACTTCCCATTGCCTCTTCTACATGAGATAGTTTAGCCTGCCCTGTCTCTCCCCATCTCTTCTTGCCACTTTCCTCTCTCGCCTCTTAACTTCACCCATTAAGTATCATCCCATCCCAGCAAATTCAACCTGTGCCCTCTATCAATGTATACCTGTAAACATATATAAACACATCCACGTAGGTATTCATATGCCCATACAACCTTCATTTATTTTCATAATGAGAAAGGTTTCATTAGTCACTGTTATTGTTTTTCCATGTAGGAATGTAAATAGTTCAAATTTGATAAGTTCCTTTTGATTTTTTTGCCTGATTACCTTCTCAAGCTTCTCTTGCTTCTTGTGTCTGAATGTCAAATTTTCTATTGAGCTCTGGTTTGGTTCCTCAAGAAAGCTTGAAAGTGATGGCGGAGAAGAAACGGCTTATCCAAGCCACTCTGCCCACATATTCCCCCCAAACTATGTAAAAGGGGACTCTGAACAACTTCTGGAGCCCCAGCACCCGCAGAACAACACAGAGAAGCAAACCTCCTGCTGAGGACAGCCCGGCAGCCCTGCAGGAAGGACCACTGACCTGGAAAATAGATCCAGGAGAGATAATTTAAAAATTATTGGACTACCTGAAAGCCATGATCAAAGAAAGAACCTAGAAATCACCCTTCAAGAAATTCTCAAGGAAAACTGCCCTGATGTTTTAGATCCAGAGGGCAAAATACAGGTTGAAAGAATCCACAGATCACCTCCTGAAAAAGATCCCAAAAAGAAAACTCCAAGGAATATTATAGTCAGGTTCCAGCATCCCCAGATCAAGGAGAAAATACTACAAGCAGCCAGGAAGAAACAATTTCAATATTGTGGAAACACAATCAGAATAGCACAGGACCTGGCAGCTTCTACACTGAGGGACTGAAGGGCATGGAATATGATATTCCAGAGGGCAAAAGAACTGGGAATGAACCCAAGGGTCACCTACCCAGCAAAACTGAGTCTTTTGTTTCAGGGGACAATATGGTCATTCAGTGGAATAGAGAACTTTCAAGCATTCTTGAGGAAAAAACCAGAATTGAGTAGTAAATTTGATATCCAGACACAAGAAGCAAGAGATGCCTGAGAAGGTAATCAGGGAAAAGAAATCAAAAGGAACTTATCAAAGTTGAACTATTTACATTCCTATATGGAAAAGCAGTAACTGTGACTGATGATATCTTTCTCACTATGAAAATAATGGAAGAAGTGTGTGTGTTCATATGAATACATATGTGAATGTGTGTGGATATGCTTACAGTTATATATGGATAGAGGGCATAGGTTGAATTTATTGGGAAGGGAGTATACTCAAGGGATAAAATTATGAGGTGAGAGAGGAAAGTGGCAAGAGGAGATGGGGAGAGACAGGGTAGGGTAAACTATCTCATGTAGAAGAAGCAAGGGGAAGTGGTTGCAAGGGAGGGGTAGAATAGGAAGGCAGAAAGGCAAAACCACTATCTCACTGAATTTGGTTTAGGGAGAGAATGACATACATACTAAATGGGATATCTCAGCCTGCAGCAGAATAGGGGGCAGGGGGATGAGAGGACGGATGATGGATGGGAGGGCATCCTTGGGGGGAGGGGAGGTAGGAAGTACCCACTATAGAAGAGGGACAGGATCATGTAGGGAATGGACCAGGTGGGGGGTGGGATGAGTGGGAGGGAATTATAAGCAGCATTGTACAATATATCTACTACGATAATGTTTTGCATAGCTAGACATGTAAAACATAAAGTGAATTACTTATCTTCCCAGAGGGAATGGGTGACAAGGGAGGAAGGAAATGGATCTTAAATTCGAGGTCTTAACATCAAATATTTCAAATATATATAAATACTATTATTAATACTCTTGTAATTGGGAGATGAGATGTGCAGGCATTGGGACACAAAGATTTACCTTCCTCTAATGGAAAAGTCGAAGGGGGTATGAGACAGCAGATTGGAGAAAGTGATATCTTGTGGGACTGCTATTCTGGGAGGGTGGGTAGGGGAAAAACAGAGGGCGGGAATGATTGTAACTCAAAATCTGGCAGAAATGAATGATGTAAAACAGAAGTTAATAAAGCATTTGTTTAAAAATTTTTCTAAAAGAATGCTTGAAAGTCCTCTATTCCACTGAATGACCATATATTCCCCTGAAACAAAATACTCAGTTTTGTTGGGTATGTGATTCTTGGTTTTAATCCCAGGTCTTTTGCCCTCTGGAATATCATATTCCATGAACTTCTATTGCCTCAGTATAGATGCTGCCAGGTCCTGGGCTATTCTGATTGTGTTTCCACAATATTAAAATTGTTTCTTCCTGGCTGCTTGTAGTATTTTCTTCTTGTTCTGGTATTTTTGGAACCTGGCTTTAATATTCCTAGGAGTTTTCTTTTGGGGATATTTTTCAGGAGGTGATCTGTGGATTCTTTCAAACTCTATTTCCCCCTCTGGGTCTAAAATATCAGGGCAATCTTCCTTGAGAATTTCTTTTTTTTAATTTATTATTTTAAGTTACTACACATAGGTCATTAACTGTTTATTATTAAGTTAGACTTATTCCATAGCCAGTGTGCATGTATTTCATGTCAGAGCATGAGAAAAACAGGTTAGTTATAAGTATCCAGGGACCTCAAGCCTCTGAAGCCTGTATATTTCACCATGGTTTTCCATACTGAAAGAAACCAGCCTGATTCATCTCTTCAAAATCTTTCACAGCATCATACCTTCTATAGAAGTTTTGATATGCCCTTTTCCTAGGCTCAGCTACTCCAAACTTATACAGAGTAGGACATCCCAAAGACAGAATAAATACTGTAATAATATGAAATCGCAAGCGCTAAGCCAAAAGGCCTCGCAGCAGTGGTTTTTCCAAAACAGGAGCAGACATGCTGACAATTCTTCCTGAGGACTTACATTCTTCTTCTCTGGTTCCTGAGAAATGAAGGGTGATGGGGAGTCGCTCAGGCGCAGAGCTGGATTAGCCTCTTTTTTTTTTTTAACAAAAGCTTTATTGACTTCTGGTTTACATCATTCATTTCCACCAGATTTTAAGTTACAATTTTTTCCCATTTTTTCCCTACCCACCACCCCAGTATAGCAGACCCACTAGATATCACCACATACAATCTGCTCTCTCCCATATCTTCTCCCATACCCCCTTCGACTTTTCCATTAGGGCAAGGTGAATCTCTGGTCCCTAATGCCTGAAGATCTTATCTCCCAATTACATGCAAAATAGTATTAACAATAATATTTATATACATTTGAAACATTTAATTTTAAGGCTTCGAATTTCAGATCCATTCCCTTCCTCCCTTATTACCCATTTCCTCTGGGAAGATAAGCAATTCAGTATGTGTTGTACATGTACAGATATGCAAAACATTACCATAGTAAATATACTGTAAAAGACTGATTATATTTCCCTCCCACCAATCCCACCCCCCACCTGGTCCATTCCCTACTTTGAAACTGTCCCTCTTCGAAAGTGGGTATTTCCAAACTCCCCACCCCCAGGAATGCCCGGCCCTCAATCATCCCCCCTCTCCTGCCCCCGCCTTCCCCCTACTCTCCAACAAGGTGAGATATCCCATTTAGTATGTATGTGATTCTCTCTCTGAGCCAAACTCAATGAGAATAGGGTATTGTCTTTTTGCCTTCCTGTTGTTCCCCTCCCCTGCAATTACTTCCGCTTCCCTCTACTACAAGAGATAGTTTACCCTACCCTGTCTCTCCCCATCTCCTCTTTTCACTTTCCACTCTCACCTCTTAACTTCACCCCTTAAGTATCATCCCTTCCCACCAAATTCAACCTATGCTTTCTATCCATGTATACCTGTAAACATATATACACACATTCACATATGTATTCATATGTCCATATACCCTTCTTCAATTATTTTCATAACAAGAAATGTTTCATAAGAGACAATTATTGTTTTTCCATGTAGGAATATAAACAGTTCAACTTTGATAAGTTCCTTTTGATTTCTTTTCCCTGATTACCTTCTCAAGCATCTCTTTCTTCTTGTGTCTGAATGTCAGAATTTCTATTCAACTCTGGTTTGTTCCTCAAGAATGCTTGAAAGTCCTCTACTCCACTGAATGACCATATTTTCCCCTGAAACAAGATACTCAGTTTTGCTGGGTAAGTGACTCTTGGCTTCAATCCCAGGTCTTTTGCCTCTGAAATATCATATTCCTTGCCCTTTGATCCCTCAGTATACAAACTGCCATGTCCTGGGCTATTGTGATTGTATTTCCACAGTATGGGAATTGTTTCTTCCTGGCTGCTTGTAGTATTTTCTCCTTGATCTGGGAGTTCTGGATCCTGGCTATAATATTCCTAGGAGTTTTCTTTTTGGGATCGTTTTCAGGAGGTGATCTCTGCATTCTTTCAATCTCTATTTGGCCCTCTGGATCTAAAACATCAGGGAAATTTTCCTTGAGAATTTCTTGAAGGATGATTTCTAGGTTCTTTCTTTGATCATGGCTTTCAGGCAGTCCAATAATTTTTAAATTATCTTTCCTGGATCTATTTTCCAGGTCAGTGGTTTTTCCCATGAGATATTTCACATTGCCTTTTATTCTTTCATTTATTTTGATCTGCTTGATAGCATCTTGATTTCTCATAAAGTCAATAACTTCCATTTGCTCTAGTCTAATTCTGAAGGAATGATTCTACTCAGTGAGCTTTTGAGATTCTTTTTCCATCTGGCAAATTTGGCTTTTTTAAGGCTTTCTTCTCCTCATTGCCTTTCTGAGCCTCTTTTGTCATTTGAGTTAGTCTATTTTTAAGGTGTTATTTTCCTCAGTCAGGCTGTTGACTATCATTTCCTAATTTTCTTGCATCTTTATCATTTCTCTTCCCAATTTCCCCCCCACTTCTCTTATCTACTTCTTACGGTCCTCTATGTCCTGTAGCCAACTCATATTTTCATTTGGGGCTTTTGGTGCAGGAGTTCTGACCTCACAGTCCTCCTCCTGTTCCATGCTTTGATCCTCTTTGCCCCCAAAATAGGAGTCTAAAGTTGTATTTTATGTTCATTTTCTTTCCTTTGCCTAGGCATATTGCCACTTAATTACTTGATTTTTGGGCTTATTGCTACAGTAGGACTCTGCCACCAGACAGGAGAGCTTCTGTCCCAAATGTGGGGTATTCACAACTTCCAGAGGTTGGGTAGCCTCTAGAAAGCCTCCACTCACTCTGGCAAATTGGATACCCACCCCAAGCCTCCCCCAAAGACCACAATCCAGATAGTTAAAGCAAGAGTGATTAACCCCAAGACTGATTGCTGGATCTCTCTGCAGTTAGCAGACCAGGAGCTGGAGCTGCCACTGATGCTGCAAAATGGCCTCTGTTCCGCGTTTCCTCAGCAGCTTTTCGCCCCCAGTGGAGGAAGCCGACACGTTCCCCAAATACTGGTCCCAAAGTCCACAGGGCACTAACCTCTCACTTTGTCCTAGGCATATCTATGCTGATAATCCTGGAATCGCCACAGCTGCTGATGTTCTGGGGTCCCTCCAGCTGGCTGCTGGCCCAGGCGCTCTGGGGCTAAAACCGTGGCTCAGGTGGGCCTGGGCTTGGCTCCCAGCGCACTGTGCTGCCTGCTCTCAGAACACTGCGCTGGCCATTCCCTGCAGGGCTGCTGGGCTGTCCTCAGCAGGAGGTTAGCTTCTCTGTGACGTTCTGTGGGGGCTGGGGTTCCAGAAGTTGTTCAGATTCCCCTTTTACATTGTTTGGAGATGGTGTGGGGCAGAGAACCTTGGAAGTGCTGTTTCTACTCCCGAGAATATCTTAAAAGATGATTTTTGGCTTCTTTCTTTCATCATGCCTTTCAGGTAGTCCAATAATTTTTCAATTATGTCTCCTGGATCTGTTTTCCAGGTCAGTGGTTTTTCCCATGACATATTTCACACTGCCTTCTATTCTTTCATTTGTCTGGATCTGTTTAACAGCATCTTGATTTCTCATAAAGTCACTAGCTTCCATTTGCTCCAGTCTAACTCTGAAGGAATGAATCTCCTCAGTGAGCTTTTGAGATTCATTTTCCATCTAGCAAATTCGGCTTTTTAAGGCATTCTTCTCCTCATTTCCCTTTTGGGCCTCCTTTGCCATTTGAGTTAGTCTATTTTTTAAGGTGTTATTTTCCTCAGTCAGGCTGTTGACTCTCATTTCATATTTCCCTGCCTCTTTCTCATTTCTCTTCCCAATTTTTCTCCCACTTCTCTTATCTGTTTCCTTAGGTCTTCTGTGGCCTGTAGCCAGCTTGTATTTTCATTTGGGGTTTTTGGTGCAGGAGTTCGGACCTCACAGCCCTCCTCTTGTTCCATGCTTTGATGGTCTTTGCCACTAAAATAGGAATTTAATGTTGTATTTTTCTGTTTGTTTCATTTGCCTAGGCATGTTGCCACTCAATTACTTGACTTTTGGGTTTGTTGCCACAGTAGGACTTTGCCACCATCCCGGGGAACTTCCATCCCAAATGTTGGGGTTTTCTCAACTTCAAGAGGTATTAGTTGGGTGGCCTATGTGAAGCCTCCACACACTCTGGCAAGCTGGTCACAAACCCCAAGGCCTCCACCCCAGACTGCAATCCAGATCCAAGAAGGGAAAAGCAAGAACACTTAACCCCCCAGACTCATCGTTGGATCCCCTACAGGTTGTAGGCGAAGAGCTGAAGCTGCAAAATGGCAACAAGCCCACAAGCTGCGCCAGCTCCTCAGCATCTTCTCACCACCATGGGAAGAAGCTGATGCATTCTTCCAACCAGTCCCAAAATCCATAGGGCACTGACCTCTCACTTTGTCCCAGGCATCTATGTGTTGGTAATTCTGGAAACTCCACAGCTGCTGGTGTTCTGGGGTCCCTCCAGGCTGCTGCTGGTCCGTCCACTCTTGGGCTAAAACCTCCAACTCATGAGGTCCTGGGCTTGGCTCCCAGAGCTCTTCACAGAGGCCACCCAATTAATACCTATCAGGCAGCAGGAGGTTAGATTCTCTGTGTCATTTTGTGGGTTCTGGAGCTCCAGAGGTCATTCATAGTGCCCCTTTTACATAATTTTGAAGTTGTGTGGGCTGGAGTGCTGTGGAAGTGCTGTTTCGACTCCGCCATCTTGACTCTGCCCCCTCCTTTAACTTTCAGGATATCAAAATCCAAACTCCCTGATCCCAGAATATTATTTTACCCTGACTGTAGTTCATTGAGACGTCAATTTTTTCTTTCTGCCTGCTTTCAATATTGTCTCCTTGATCTGGGACCTCTGGAATTTGGCTATAATATTCCTGTGAGTTTCATTTTGAGATCTCTTTCAGGAGGTGATCAGTTGATTCTTTTCATTTCTATTTTCCTCTTTGTTTCTAGGATATCAGATAAGTTTTCCTTTGTAACTTCTTGAAGATTATGTCTAGGCTATTTTTTTATCATCGCTTTCAGGAAGTCCAATAATTTTCAAATCTTCTCTTCTGGATCTATTTCACAGGTCAGTGGTTTTCACAAATAGATATTTCACATTGTCTTCTATTTTTCATTCATTGGGCTTATTTTGTAATTGCTTGATTTCTCATCCAGTCATTAGCTTCCATTTGATCCATTCTAATTTTTAAGGGATTGTTTTCTTCCATGATCTTTGGGACTTCCTTTTCCATCTGATCAATTCTGCTTTTTAAGGCATTATTCTGCACATTGACTTTTTGGACCCCATTTGTCATTTGGGTTAATCTATTTTAAGGTGTTATTTTCTTCATTATATTTTTTGGGAGGTTGTCTCCTTTAGCAAGTTATTGACACGATTTTCTTGCATCACTCTCATTTCTCTTCCCAATTTTTCTTTACTTCTCTTACTAGATTTTCAAAATACTTTATGAATCCATGGCCTGAGATCAATTCATACATTTCTTGGAAGCTTTGGATTTGGAGCTTTGACTTTGTTTTGTTCTTCTGCTTGTATATTTGTATTTTCTATGTCATCATGTAAGGTTCTATAGTCTGAGATTTTTCCCACTGTTTGGTCTTCTCCCCAGGCAATTATTTGACTTTTTAACTCTTTGTTAAGGTAGGGTTCTGCTCCCCGTGTGGAGGATGTACTGTCCAAAGCTTCAGGGGTTTTGTGCAGCTGTCTTCAGAGATAGTTCTAGGGACCTCTTAAGTTTTCAGTTCTTCCAAGGTAATGATCTATAGAGAGGTGTTTACTTCTCTCCTGGCCTATTTTATGGTCCATGAATGACCACAAGCATTCTTTTCCATCTTGGAACTGCAAGGAATGTCCCCTCTCCATTGCTGCTATATGCTCTGCTATGCCAGTTCTCCTCCTCATCCCATTACTGCCACCCAGGGCTGTGACTAGATCCAAGTACAGGCAAAACAAGAGAATCCTACCTCATTGCCAACAAAGAGATCCCTGTAATCTCCTTCAGATCAGTTGTTCAATACCCTTACCATCTCTGGGCTAAAAGTTATGGAAGCAATTACTGTTACTGTCACTGTTGCTGCTGCTACTCCAGGGCTGCACTAGGGCCAAAGCTGATATATGCTCCTTCTTTCACTCATTTCCAACAGATCTTTCCCAGTGACTTCCTAAGTCATCTGGTATTTGTGGGTTGAAAAGTCTACAAACTGCCACAGCTGCCGTGTTTCAGTCCCAAGGCCTTCTCCAGCTTTACTGGAGCCAGTCTATGCCAGGGTAGCCCATGCTGGATTGTGCTCCTCTACCAGACTGGCACAACAGACATTTCCCATCAACCATCCAGGTTGTCTTAGGCTAGAAATTTTTTTCACTCTGTCTTTTTTGTGGGTTCTGATGCCCTAGAATTTGTTTAGAATCATTCTTTTACAGGTGTTTGAATGGGTCTCAGGTGAGGGCTCAAGTGATTCCCTGTTTTTATTCCACTCATATTGGCTCCATCCCTACATGGCCCTTTATTACATGTAACTTTTATTTTACCATGATATGAAAAGGTTGCATTTAGTATTTATGTCCTTCTACATTTGATTGTGAGGTTTTTATACTCTAATACATGATTAGTTTTTGTGTAAGTGCCATGCACCAACAAGAAAATTGTATATTCCTTTCTGTTCCTATTCAATTTTCCCCAGTTGTCTATCATATCTAACTTTTCTAAAATTCACTTGACCTCCTTAAAGTTTTTCTTGTTTATTTTGTGTTTAGATTCATCTAATTTTGGTATGGAAAGGTTGAGGACCTCCACTAGAATTGTTATGTTGTCTATGTCCTCCTGCAACTTAATTTCTCCTTTAGAAATTTAGATGCTATGCCATCTGATGTATATATGTTTAGTATTGATATTACTTCATTGTATATGGTATCTTTTAGCAAGATATAGTTTCCTTCCTTCTTTCTTTCAATTAGATCTAATTTTACTTTTGCTTTGTCTGAGATTATGATTGCTACCCTATTTTTTTTTTCTTTCAGTTGAAGCATTATATATTCTATTTCAGGTTTTTATCTTTACTCTGTGTGTGTTTCTCTGTTTCAGATGTGATTCTTGTAAACAACATATGGTGGGATTCTGGTTTTAATCCATTCTGCAATCTGCTTCTATTTTATATGAGAGGTCATCCCATTCATATACAAAGTTATGATTACTAAGTCTGTATTTCCCTCCATCTTATTTTCCCCCCTCAACAGTGTTTTGCTTTTGACCAGCTCCTCCCTCAATCTGCCCTATGATCCACCATCCCTTTTTTCACCCTTCCTTTCCTACATTCTTATAAGGTAAGGTAGATTTCTATGCCCAACTGCATTTGTATGTTATTTCCTCTTAAATCCTAAGCTGAAGAGAGTAAAGTTCAAACAATGCCTAGTCTCTTCCCTTCTTTGTCTCCATCATAAGAGTTATTTTATGCCTCTTCATGTAGTACAAAAATTACCCCATTATGCCACCTTCTTCCCTCTTCTCCCAATATAATATTTTTCCGCTCCTCAAATTTTTTATTGTCATATCAAAGCCAACTTATATCTGCATCTTCTGTTCATATATAGTCCTTCAACTTCCCTAACAGAGATAGTTCTTAAGAGTTACAGTTATCATCTTCCCATACAGAGATGTAAACAGTTTAACCTTTTTGAATAATTTTTTTCTTTCATATTAACCTTTCTTATGCTTCTCTTAAGTAATATTTGAAGACTGAATTTTCTATTCAGCTCTGTTATTTTTATTAGGAAAATTTCAAAGTCACCTATTTCATTGAATATCCTTTTTTCCCTTGAAAAATTATGTTCAACTTTGCTGGGTAGTTGATTCTTGGTTATAATCTAGGTTCTTCTGCCTATCAGAACATATTTCAAGCCCTCAGATACTTTAATATAGAATGTGCTAAATTCCATGTAATCCTGTCTGTGTCTCTTTGATATGTGTATTCTTTTTTTCTGCTTGCAGTAATTTCTCCTTGACCTGAGAGTTCTGGAATTTGGCTATCATATGCCTTCAAATTTTCATTTTGAGATCTCTTTCAGGAGGTTATCAGTAGATTCTTTCAATTACTGTTGTAACCTCTATTTCTAGGATATCAGGGCAGTTTCCTTTGATAATTTCTTGAAAGATGCTGTCCAAGATCTTTTTTTCGATAATGGTTTTCAGGTAATCGAATTATTCTTAAATTATCTCTTAGTCTTAATATAATCGCAAAGATTTGCTTGGTAAGCTGAGAGGCCATGCTGATCACTTCACCAACACACACACAATGTATGCATATGTTTAAAAACATATAAACCCATATACACACATATACACACATACATACGCACACTTGCAAGTGAATTATTTATAAATGCCCTGAGTTAGATCTCAATCAATAAATTAGCAAGCATTTTGTCTACTCTATGACAAGTATCATACTAGGTTCTATGGGGTAAAAGTACAAAGAGTGGGGAGCATATAATCTATAATACAGAGAATTCCATATACAAATACATAAAGAATGAATTTATAGTGGATAAAAACAAATGAATTCAAAGTAGTTAGGGAATCAAGGAAGGTATGTGGCATAGCAGATAGAGTGCTAGACCTAGAGCCTGGAAGGACTGAGCTCAAATACAGGCTCAAACATTTACTAGCTGTATGACCATGTGTAAGTCACTTAACCTTGTTTGTTTCATTTTCCTTACCTGTAAAACAATCTGGAGAAGAAAATGGCAAATCACTACAATATCTTTGCCAATAAAACCCCAAATGTGGTTATAAAGAATTGGACACTACCAAAATAACTGAACAATATGTATGTGTGTATACATACATGGTGGTAATATGTTCAGATTAAAGCAGAACCAAAAGAATATTACTATTATTATACAGAAGGAAAATTATATGCAAATACAGAACAGACAATAAACTTTTGTGACTATAATAGCAGCAAAATTATTTTCAAATCAAGTCAACAAATATTTACAAAGTATTTACCATGTGCCAGGCATTGTGCCAAGTACTGTTGTGATATATGATGAATTTGTTTTGTCATTTTGAAGTTAAGTATATATACATTTCTTCCAAACAATCCATATAAATAATAATTCCACAAGCTTATAACTTTTACCTTATATTCTTCTGTAATAATGCTAAGAGTCTCATGCCCGGCTTTCCTCATATCTTCCAATTGTTTCTTATGTTTTTCCTGAAAGAAAAGGAAAAGAGTTCAAGTTTTGGCTTCTTTTCCTTTTTGTTTCTTTTTTGAGCATCTTTTAAATTAAATTATTAAACTAAATCATACATTAAATATTTAGTCTGTATATGACAGGGTAGCTCTGTGGATAGAATGCCAGGCCTGGAGCCAGAAATGTTTTTCTTGCAGAGTTCAAATTCAGCCTCAGTCCCTTACTAGCTGTGTGACCCTAGGCAAGTCACTTATCCCTATTTGCCTCAGTTTCCTCTTCTGTAAAATAACCTGGGGAAAAGGTAAACCACTTGAGTGTCTTTGCCAGGAAAACTCCAAAGGTGATTACCAAGAGTTGGACGGAACTGAAAACAGCTGAATAAGAACTGTGTATAAAAAAATCAGATACATCTGACACTATGGTCTTTAACAAATCACTGAATTTACTAAATACATGCTTTTACTTCTATAACTTAAAAGCCAGAATATTTTGAAGGAAGGTTATCTAACAAAAATGTGAAATCAATAAACCATAAAATTTCATTTGGGGCCATCTAGCCAATGGTGGTACTGAACTTTCACTATAGTTAACGTATGTGATTTTTAACCAGTATGTCATCGAAAACAAACAAAAACAAAAACGAACAAATGAATCTCATATAAAGTTTCCTAAGCAATTTAATTAGAATCAACCATAAGGGCTAGTTAACAGACTTTGGGAAAGCAGGATCATCACAAATAAGATCCTAAAATATACCAAATTAGAAACAATACAACCTGTTATATAGTTCTCTGGAGGAGCAATGACAAGGAATAAAAAACAAAAACAAACAAAAAAACTAAGAAACCATCATTTGGTAGCAAGAACTTGAGACATTTCAGAAATTATAAGCTTGGTCTTTTGGGAGCTTAAGATTTTGTGATTTATGTGTGCTTAAGGCTCTAAAATACCAACACACTAGGTCCTGCCCAAATGAATTTGACTCAAGTGTTCTCTCAGACAAAGAAAAAAAAAGATTCACCATTTTGGGTAGACTCTTAAGGAACCTCACTATTGGCCAGCCTCTTAAGGAATCTGAGCACTTGTGATACTAATACCAGAAGGCCATACTGAACCTGAACTAGATTGAATCTGAGCACCTTCATGGAGGATCTTATATACAGAAAGACTGTGGAAGGGAACTAGGGGAGGTCAAGTAGTCTGGGTGACTAGAAGAGGGTTTTAGGGAGGGTCTTGAGGAGGAGAATAAGGAGGTTCTTGATGGAAGTAGGGTGATTAGAGGTAAGATTCCAGGACAAAAGAAGGGAATTTTGATGGGATCAAGAGTAGGAAGTATCAAGAAGTAATCTGGAGGTAACTGACAACGGAGGGCTAGGCTAGGACCTGGCAGCTTCTACACTGAGGGATCGAAGGGCATGGAATATGATATCCCAGAGGGCAAAGGACCTGGGATTAAAACCACAAATCACATACCCAGAAAAACTGAGTATTTTGTTTCAGGGGAAAATATAGTCATTCAGTGGAATAGAGGACTTTCAAGCATTCTTGAGGAAAAAACCAGAGTTGAATAGAAAATTTGACATTCAGACACAAGAAGCAAGAGATACTTCAGAAGGTAATTGGGGAAAATAAGTCAAAAGGAACTTATCAAAGTTGAACTATTTACATCCCTATGTAGAAAAACAATAACTGTGACTGATAAAACATTTCTCATTATGAAAATAATTGAAGAAGGGTGTATCGGCATATACATATGTGAATGTGTGTATATATGTTTACAGGCATATATGGATAGAGGGCACAGGTTAAATTTGGTGGGAAGGGATGATACTTTAGGGGTGAATTTAAGAGGTGAGAGTGGAAAGTGGCAAGAGGAGATGGGGAGAGACAGGGTAGGGTAAACTATCTCATGTAGAAGAAGCAAGTGGAAGTGGTTGCAGGGGAGGGGAAGACTAGGAAGGCAAAAAGGCAACACCACATTCTCATTGAATTTGGCTCAGGGAGAGAATAACATACATACTAAATGGGATATCTCACCCTGCTGGAGAGTAGGGGGAAGGGGGGGATGAGAGGGGGGATGATGGAGGGGAGGACATTCCAGGGAGAGGGGAGATTGGAAGTACCCACTTTCGAAGAGGGACAGGATCAAAGTAGGGAAGTGAGCAGGTGGGGGGATGGAATGGGTGGGAGGGAAATATAAGAAGTCTTTTACATTATATCTACTATGGTAATGTTTTGCATAGCTATACATGTACAACACATACTGAACTGCTTATCTTCCCAGAGGGAGTGGGTGACAAGGGAGGAAGGGAAGGGATCTGAAATTCAAGATTTTAAAATTAAATGTTTCAAATACACACACACACACACACACACACACACACACACACACACACACACACACATATATATATATATATATATACATATATATATATATATATATATACTATTATTGATACTATTTTGCATGTAATTGGGAGATAAGATATGTAGGCATTGGGGCACCAAGATTCACCTTGCCCTAACGATAAAGTTGAAGGGGTTATGGGAGAAGATATGGGAGAGAGCAGATTGGATGAGAGGATATCTTTTGGTATTGCTGTACTGGGGTGGTGGGTAGGGGAAAAATGGGGAAAAATTGTAACTCATAATCTGGTGGAAATGAATGATGTAAACCAGAATTTAATAAAGCATTTGTTAAAAAAAATATCAGGGAACATTAGGGGTCTCCATTGTGTCTCCAATGGCCTTGTTTCCCACCATCCATCTTGTCAAATATGACATTGATGGGTGGCAGACTGGGCACTCTTCAGTGGCCATGACTGAGGGTTGACGTGATGTGTCAGGCCTAAAAGCACACCTCCTGGTAGTCCTCCCTTGGGCTATTTACCAGTGAGTCATGGGCAATATACCTGTGCAGTTGATATTAAAAGTGCATGGTCCTTTAAGCACTGACCACTCCTTAACTCCTCCCTGATCCCACCCTTACTCACCTAGTAAGCATAATTGACACCTGATTTACTGTCTTGACTCCTTAAAATTATGCCTATACTTTCCTTAAGTTTGCAGGTTCCCTAAGAACTCTTGCCTGCTGTGCAGTGTAACAATAAACTTTACAATTTCGGCTTCAAAGTTTGCTTGAGCCTGGCAAATTCTTTCCAGACTGAATTCTGGTCACTGATAATGATCAGGGTCCCTGGTAGAACCTATTACCCTTCCCTCATCATCATAGGTACTTTTGGTAATCAAAATAATTCAACCATGAAATCAGGGATAGATTTATCACAAAGAACTCTGCCACCAACACAAACAGATGGATCGATCTTACATTATGTGTATCCTATAAAATGTCACAGCATCTCAGAGGGGCAAGGAATCTTGAAGGCCACCTACTGAAACCTATCCCTAAACAAGAATCCCCTCAGTAGACCACTCAGAGTGTTTATAGACCTTCCCTTGAAGAACACCAGTGGAGGAAAACCCATATCCTTCAAAGGTGGTCCCATTGATGGGGCATGGGCTCTAGCAATCTCCTTAAACTCTCCCTGAATTTTCCCACTTAATCTGGCTTTTTCATGCCTGAATCTGTTACTTTCAACCTAGCACAGCCTTCCACTATTATCTCCAATTGCCTCTGGCCTCTCCCCACCCTTGATCCTATCAAAATCCCATTCTCTTGGCTCCTGGAATCTTTTTTTTTAATTAAACAAATGCTTTATTAACTTCTGGTTTACATCATTCATTTCCACTAGATTATGAGTTACATTTTCCCCCATTTTTTCCCTACCCACCACCCCAGAATAGCAGTCCCAATAGATATCCCCTCATCCAATCTGCTCTCTCCCATATCTTCTCCCATACACCCCTCGACTTTTCCATTAGGGCAAGGTGAATCTCTGAGCCCCAATGCCTGGACATCTTATGAAACATTTAATTTTAAAATTTCAATTTTCATATCCATTCCCTTCCTCCCTTGTCACCCACTCCCTCTGAGAAGATAAGCAATTCAGTATGTGTTGTACATGTATAGCTATGCAAAATATTACCATAGTAGATATGTTGTAAAAGACTGCTCATTTTTCCCTCCCACCCGTCTCACCTCCCACCTGGTCCATTCCCTACTTTGATCCTGTCCCTCTTTGATAGTGGGAACTTCCAGCCTCTCCTACCCCCAGAATACCCTCCCCTCCATCATCCCCCCTCTCATCCTCCTTTCCCCTACTCAGTAGAGTGAGTGAGGGTAAGATATTCCATTTAGTATGTATGTGATTCTTTCCTTGAGCCAACTTCAATCAGAATATGGTTTTGCCTTTTTGCCTTCCTATCCTTTCCCTCCCCTGCAACTACTTCCCCTTGCCTCTTCTACATGAGATAGTTTACCCTACCCTGTCTCGATCCATCTCCTCTTGCCACTTTTCTCTCTCACCTCTAGACTTCACCCCTTAAGAATCATCCCTTTCTTAGGGCAGCTAAGTGGCGCAGCGAGCAGAGAGCCGGGCCTGGAGCCAGAAGGACCCGAGCTCGGATCCGGCCCCAGTCACCCAAACCCAATTTCCCTCCGAAAAAAAAGAATCATCCCTTCCCATCAAATTCAACCTGTGCCCTCTATCCATGTATATCTGTGAACATATGCCATGTACCATTCTTCAATTATTTTCATAATGAGAAAGGTTTCATCAAACACAGTTATTGTTTTTCCATGTAGGAATGTAAATAGTCCAACTTTTACAAGTTCCTTTTGATTTCTTTTCCTTGATCACCTTCTCAGGCATCTCTTGCTTCTTGTGCCTGAATGTCAAATTTTCTATTCAACTCTGCTGCTTTCATCAAGAATGCTTGAAAGTCCTGTATTCCACTGAATGACCATATTATCCCCTGAAACAAGATACTCAGTTTTGCTGGGTAGGTGACCCTTGGCTTCAATCCCAGCTCTTTTGCCCTCTGGAATATCGTATTCCATGCCCTTCGATCCCTCAGTGTAGAAGCTGCCAGGTCCTGGGATATTCTGATTGCGTTTCCACAATATTGAAATTGTTTCTTCCTGGCTGCTTGGAGTATTTTCTCCTTGATCTGGGAGTTCTGGAGCCTGGCTATAATATTCCTAGCAGTTTTCTTTTTGGGATCTTTTTCAGGAGGTGATCTATGGATTCTTTCAACCTCTATTTTCCCCACTGGGTCTAAAACATCAGGGCAATTTTCCTTGAGAATGTCTTTAAGGATGATTTCAAGGTTCTTTCTTTGATCATGGCTTTCAGGTAGTCCAATAATTTTTAAATTCTCTCTCCTGGATCTATTTTCCAAGTCAATGGTTTTTCCCATGAGATATTTCACATTGCCTTCTATTTTTTCATTTGTTTGGATCTGTTTAATAGTATCTTGATTTCTCATAGTCACTAGCTTCCATTTACTCCAGTCTAACTCTGAAGGAATGAATCTCCTCAGTGAGCTTTTGAGATTCTTTTTCCATCTGGCAAATTCGACTTTGTAAGGCATTCTTCTCCTCATTGCCTTTCTGAGCCTCTTTTGCCATTTGAGTTAGTCTATTTTTTAAGTTATTTTCCTCAGTCAGGCTGTTGACTGTCATTTCATACTTTTCTTGCATCTTTTTCATTTCTCTTCCCAAATTTTCCCCCACTTCTCTTATCTGCTTCTTAAGGTCCTCTATGGCCTGTAGCCAGCTTGTATTTTCATTTGGGGCTTTTGGTGAAGCAATTCTGACCTCACAGTCCTCCTCCATGCTTTGAGCCTCTTTGCCCCTAAAATAGGAGTCCAATGTTGAACTTTTCTGTTTATTTTGTTTCATTTACCTAGGCATGTTGCCCCTTAATGACTTGATTTTTGGGCTTGTTGCCACAGTAGGATTCTGCCACCAGACAGGGGAGGTTCTGCCCAAACTTGGGGTCTTCACAACTTCCGCCAGTTGGGTGGCCTCTGTAAAGCCTCCATCCACTCTGGCAAGTTGGATGCCCACCCAAACTTCCCCTCCCCAGACCACAATCCAGATCCAGGAAGTTTAAAGCAAGAGCAATTAAGCCCCAGACGGATTGCTGGATCTCCCTACAATTCGCAGACCAGGAGCTAGAGCCCCTGCTGAAGCTGCAAAATGGCTTCTGTTCAGCTGTTTCTTCAGCAGCTTTTCGCCCCCAGGGGAGGAAGCCACGTGTTCCCCAAATACTGGTCCCAAAGTCCATAGGGCACTAACCTCTCACTTTGCCCTAGGCATATCTGTGCTGATAATTCTGGAATCGCCACAATTGCTGATGTTCTGTGGTCCCTCCAGCCGGCTGAAGGCCCGGCCACCCTGGGGCTAAAACCACGGACCTGGGCTCTGCTCTGCACGCTGCACTGTAGGTTCCCAGCATGCTGTGCTGCTGCTCTCAGAGCACTGTGCTGGCCACTCCCTGCAGGGCTGCTAGGCTGTCCTCAGCAGGAGTTTAGCTTCTCTGTGGGTGCAGTGGCTCCAGAAGCTGTTCGGAGTCCCCTTTCACATTATTTGAAATTTGTGTGGGGCAGAGCACATTGGAAATGCTGTTTCTACTCCGCCATCTTGGCTCCTGGAATCTTACCTCTAGTCACCCCACTTCCATACAGATCCTCCTTAGACTCCTCCTCAAGACCCTCCCTGAACCCTTCCTCTCGTCACCCAGACTAGCTGACCACCCCTAGTTCCCTCCCACAGTTTTTCTGTATATAAGATCCATTTTGCCTCCATGAAGAGGCTGCCTCAGATTCAGTCTGGTCCACTTGTCAACACAGGTGTTGAGTCTACCCAGTATTGTGAAACTTCAATAAGTTTTGTTTTTCTTTGGCTGAAAGCTTGGGTCAAATTCATTTGTGTAGGACCCTGCATGTTGATATATGGAGTCTCAAGCACCCCTAAACCTCAACCCCATCCTCTATCATGCATTCACTTACAAACATGACTAATCAAGTACAGCAATTGAAATCAGGAAAATCTGAATTTAAATTCTGCCTCAGCCACTTACCACTTTTGTAACTTGGAAAAGTCATTTAACATCTCAAGTTTGCTAAACTATAAAATGAGGGGGTTAGATTTGATGATCTCTAAAGTCCCATTATAGTTTTAGATGTAGGATTACACGGTGTGTGTGTGTCTGTGTGTGTGTGTGTGTGTGTGTGTGTGTGTGTGTGTGTGAGAGAGAGAGAGAGAGAAAGAGAGAGAGAGAGACAGAGAGAGAGAGAGAGACAGAGACAGAGACAGAGACAGAGAGAGACAGAGAGAGACAGAGAGAGACAGAGACAGAGAGAGAGAGAGATACAGAGACCAAGAGAGAATCCATGTGCTAGGTACCATACTAGGCACTGCTAATATAAAATAGAAATGAAACAGTCATTGCCCTCAAGAAGCAAGTATTTTCTTTCAGTGGGGAAAAAGCAATATAACACAGGTAGGTAAATACCAAAAAAAAGGTTAAGAATACATAATAAGTTGAGGAGAGACACTCACAAGTAGGAGGATCAAAAATAGACCTCATGGAGGAAAAGGCATGTGAACTGAGGCTTGCATAAAAACTAGGAATGCTCTGAAGAAGAGGGAGTACACACAAGCATAATAAACAGCCTGTTGAAAGTTTCAGAAGTAGAAGGAATGTCACATGCAGGAAACAGCAAGTGAGATAGTTGAGTAGTGATGTTATCTCTATCTATTTGAGAGTTTTTCATTTTTTAGGCCTTTATTATATCTCTTTTCTCAAAGGGAAAGCTTTCCTTTAACTATACCTTAGATACTTCTAGAGAAATAATGACCCAATTTGGTACTTCCCTTCCTCCCTATTTTCTTTACACTGTCACCGCTTATTACATTAATACCTAAGACTTGATTCATATTTGTTGTATAATATATTCCAGGAGAAGAGGAGAATGTGTAACTACAAAAATATTTAATGCAATATTCATCCTCCAATGCTTCAACCACTTCTAGTAATCTATACTAAAGACATGTAACTGCTTTGCTATCCTAATGGCATGTCCTGGGTTTCTGGCATGCAGATAGTTTACAAAACTAAATGACAAGTTAGGTCCACATATCTCAATGTGCCAATCAGAACACACAAATATAGCAAATTTATTTTAGTTAGTTATGGACATGACAATTCAGGGTCCAAAGAAATAATCACTTTGTTGATGGGATGATGGGACCTGGAACCCTAAAAAGAAAAGACCATGTCTTTGAAAGCAGCCTTGTTCCTGAAAAAAAGGAAAAGAAAGAAAAAGGTATAAGATATAACTATTCTGGGAAGTAATTTGGAACTATATCCAAAAAGCAACTAAACTTCATACACCCTTTAACATGGCAACAACACAACATAGCAACAACATAGCATAGCAACAACACTAATAGGTACACAACTCAGAGAAGTAAAAGAAAAGGGGTGGCTAGGTTGCACAGTAAGTAGAGCACCAGCCCTGGAGTCAGGAACACACAAAAAAACTAGCCCTGTTACCTTGGGCAAGTCACTTAACCCCAACCTTACCCCCACCAAAAAGTAAAAAAAAAAAAAATAGGAAAGAAACTATAAGTACAACAATATTCAAAGAAGTAAGTTTTTGAAGTAGGAAAAAACAATTGGAAACTAAGAGTGTGCCCCCAAATGGTGGAATAGCTGAAAAATTATGATATAAGAAACTAATGCTATTTCAATATTATTATATCATAAGCAGTCAGTAAATAAGCATTTATAAAGTACCTATGTGACAGGTACTGTGCTATGTCCTGGGGATAAAAAGGAAGGCAAAATATAGTACTTGCCCTCAAAGAGCTCACAATCTAATGGGAGAGACAATATACAAACAGGCATCTATAAATAAGACACACACACACACACACACACACACACACACACACACATATATATATACGATAAAGCAAATATATACATATATACACACACACACACACACACACACACACACACACACACACACACACATATATATATATATATATATATATATATATATATGATAAAGCAAATAAGCAGAAAGGGAAGGGACTAAAATTAAGAGGCATTGGAAAAAGCTTCCTGTTTTGAATATTGAATAATAGTAGTGATAATGGACATCCTTGGTTAATCCCTGATCTTACTTGGAATGCTTTTGGCTGATGGTTTTAGATAGATACACCTTATCATTTTAAGGAAAACTCCATTTACTGTTATGATCTCTAGCTTTTTAAAATGCGAACTGGTGCTGTATTTTGTCAAAAGATTTTTCAGCATCTATTGACATAATCATATGATTTCTGTTTGTTTTGTTACTGATATGGTCAAGCATATTGACAATTTTTCCAAGATTGAGCCAACCCTGCTTTCTTTGGATAACTCCCACCTGATCACAGTATATGATCCTTCTTATACATTGCTGAAATCTCCTTGCAAGTATTTTATTTAAAATTTTTGTATCAATATTCATTAGGAAAATTTGTCTATAGTTTCTTTTTTTCTTTCCCTGTCTTAGCTCTTCCTGGTTTAGGCATTAACAATATATTTATGTCATAAAAGGAATTTGGTACTGCTCTGCCTATTTTTCTGGATAGTTTATAAAGTGTTGGGATTTATTGTTCCTTAAATGTCTGGTAGAATTCAGTTGTGAATCTATCTGTCCCAGGAGACTTTTTCTTAGGAAATTCACTGATCACTTATTCAATTTCTTTTTTTAAGATGTGGCTACAGGGATACTAATTTTCTCATCTGCTAATCTGGGTAATTTATACTTTCATAAATGTTCATCAATTTTTCTCAGTGTCAGTTTATTGGTTTATTATTGGCAAAACAGCTTCTCAAAAAAGGTTCAATTTCTCCTTCATTATTTCATTTTTGATAGTAGACATTTAGTTTTCTTTTTCTAATCAAGTGTTCCAAAGTTCTATTTATTGTTTTCTTCTTAAAATCAGCTTCTAATTTTATTTATTAGCTCAATAGTTTAATTTCATTCTCATTTATATCAACTTTGGTTTTCAAGATTTCCAATTTGTTGCTCAATTGGTTGCACATTCATTGATCTGCTCTTTCTCTATTTTATTGATGTAAAAATTTAGAGATGTAGATTTTCCCCTAAATACTACTTTGGCTTCATCGCATAAATTTTGCTATGATGTCTCATTTCTGTCATTCGTTTTAATGAAATCATTCATTGTTTGAATGATTTGTTCTTTGAGCACTTATTTTTTAGCTTTAGATTATTTAGTACCCAATTTAATTTCTCTTGCATTATGATCCAAAAGGATGCATTTGATATTTCTATTTATATTTGATTTGGAGGTTTTTATGACCTCATATATGGCCAATTTTTCTGTATGTGCCATGTACTGCTAAGAAAAAGGTAGGTAATTTTCTGCTCCCATTCGACATTATTTTTTTAATAAATACTTTATTAATTTCTGATTTATATCATTCATTTCTGCCAGATATTGACTTACAACTTTTTCCCAATTTTTGCCCTACCCACCACCCCAGAATAGCAGTCCCACAAGATATACCCTCATTCAATCTGCTCTGTCCTATATCTTCTCCCATACCCCCTTCGACATTACCATTAGGGCAAGGTGAGTCTCTGTGCCCCAATGCCTGAACATCTTATCTCCCAATTACATGCAAAATGGTATTAGTAATAGTATTTATATATATTTGGAACATTTAATTTTAAAACCTCGAATTTCAGATCCATTCCCTTCCTCCCTTGTCACTCCCTTTGGGAAGATAAGCAGTTCAGTATGTGTTGTACATGTATAGCTATGCAAAACATTACCATAGTAGATATATTGTAAAATGCTGCTTATAATTCCCTTGCACCCATCCCACCCCCCACCTGGTCCACTCCCTACTTTGATCCTTTCCCTCTTTGAAAGTGTGTACTTCCAAACTCCCCTCCCCCCAGAATGCCCGATCTTCCATCATCGCCACACCTCCCTACATCCCCCTTCCCCTTACTCTGCTGCAGATTGGGATATCCCATTTAGTATGTATGTCATTCTCTCCCTGAGCCAAATTCAATGATATTATGGTTTTGCCTTTTTGCCTTACTGTTCTTTCCCTCCCCTGCCACCACTTCCCCTTGCTTCTTCTACATGAGATAGTTTACCCTACCCTGTCTCTCCCCATCCTCTCTTGCCACTCTCCTATCTCACCTCATAACTTCACCCCTTAAGTATCATCCCATCCTACCAAATCCAACCTGTGCCTTCTATCTACATATAACTGTAAACATATATACACACATTCACATATGTATTCATATGCCCATATACTCTTCTTCCATTATTTTCATACTGAAAAAGGTTTCATCAGTCACTGTTATTGTTTTTACATGTAGGAATGTATATAGTTCAACTTTGATAAATTCCTTTTGATTTCTTTTCCCTGATTACCTTCTCAGGCATCTCTTGCTTCTTGTGTCTGGATGTCAAATTTTCTATTCAACTCTGGATTTTTCCTCAAGAATGCTTGAAAGTTCTCTATTCCACTAAATGACCATATTTCCCCCTGAAACAAAATACTCAGTTTTGCTGGGTAGGTCACCCTTGGCTTCAATCCCAGCTCTTTTGCCCTCTGGAATATCATATTCCATCCAGTTCTATCCCTCAGTATAGAAGCTGCCAGGTCTGTGCTACTCTGATTGGGTTTCCACAATATTGAAATTGTTTCTTCCTGGCTGCTTAGAGTATTTTCTCCTTGATCTGGGGATGCTGGAACTTGGTGATAATATTCCTAGGAGTTTTCTTTTGGGGATCTTTTTCAGGAGGTGATCTGTGGATTCTTTCAACCTCTATTTTGCCCTCTGGGTCTAAAACATCAGGGCAATTTTCTTTGAGAATTTCTTGAAGGTTGTTTTCTAGGTTCTTTCTTTGATCATGACTTTCAGGTAGTCCAATACTTTTTAAATTATCTCTCCTGGATCTATTTTCCAGGTCAGTGGTTTTTCCCATGAGATATTTCACATTGCCTTCTCTTATTTCATTTATTTGGATCTGTTTAACAGCATCTTGATTTCTCATAAAGTCATTAGCTTCTATTTGCTCCAGTCTAACTCTGAAGGAATGAATCTCCTCAGTGAGCTTTTGAGATTCTATTTCCATCTACCAAATTTGGCTTTTTAAGGCATTCTTCTCCTCATTGCCCTTTTGAGCCTCCTTTGCCATTTGAGTTAGTCTATTTTAGGGTGTTATTTTCCTCAGGCAGGCTGTTGACTCTCATTTTATACTTTTCCTGCGTCCTTCTCATTTCTCTTCCCAATTTTTCCTCCACTTCTCTTAACTGCTTCTTAAGGTCCTCTATGGCCTGTAAGCCGCTCATATTTTCCTTTGGGGCTTTTGGAGCAGGATTTCTGACATCACAGTCCTCTTCCTGTTCTATGCTTTGATCCTCTTTGCCCCCAAAATAGGAGTCTAATGTTGTATTTTTCTGTTTATTTTGTTTCCTTTGCCTAGGCATGTTGCCACTTAATTACTTGACTTTTGGGCTTTTTGCCACAATAGGACTCTGCCACCAGGGGAGCTTCAGTCCCGAACATTGGGGTCTTCACTACTTCCAGTTCTGGCATGTTGGATGCCCACCACAGACCTCCCCCCAGATCACAATCCAGATCCAATCAGGTTAAAGCACGAGTGGTTTACCTCCAAGACTGATCGCTGGATCTCCCTACAGTTTGCAGGCCAGGAGCTGATGCTCCCACTGAAACTGCAAAATGGCGAGTGTCTCTTCAGCTGCTTCTAGCCTCCAGGGGAGGAAGCCGACGACTTCCCCAAATACTGGTCCCAAAATCCATAGGGCACTAACCTCTCACTTTGTCCTAGGCAAATCTGTGCTGATAATTCTGGAATCGCCACAGCTGCTGGTGTTCTGAGGTCCCTCCAGCCGTCTGCCAGTCCGGCTACCTTGGGGCTAAAACTGTGGCTCACAGGGACCTGGGCTCAGCTCTCCTCACTGGGCTGTTGGCTCCCATAGCGCTGAGCTGGCCCTCCCTGCAGGGCTGCTGGGCTGTCCTCAGCTGGCAGTCGGCTTCTCTGTGTCGTTCTGTGGGTGCTGGGGTTTCAGAAGTTGTTCAGAGTCCCCTTTTACATGGTTTGGAAGAGGCCTGGTGGGAGAGCACCTTGGAAATGCTGTTTCTACTCTGCCATCTTGGCTCCGCCCCCCTATTTTATTTTTCAATAGAATCAGAGTACCACAAATTTAGAGTTGGAATACTGAAGATTTGCAACAGAAAGATCAATAGAGAACAGCAGGGCTGAGTGGTTCCAAATTGCTCAAAGAAGACATAGAAACTAAGCTAAGGGAAATAGGATAATTAGAGACTAAACCAATAATTTCATTTGCATAAGTAACGCCCTGGACAAGGAAATTCCTTTTATCGATGTAGGTCAGGACCTTTTCTGTAACTTAGGCAATTGCCTGGAGTGCTGAGAGGGTATTTGTTTAAGATTTTCCTTGTTTTGAAGCCCATTTTTTTTCCACTATACCACACTGTCTGATCATTTAATTATAAAAAGGTGGGCAATAAAAACAATCATAGGATTATAGTTTGACAGACCCACAAGATTATAGGAGCAAAGAATTATCACTAACAGGGACCATAGAGTCTTTCGACTCTAATCTCTCCATGTTACAGATAAGGAAACTGAGGCCCAGAGTGATAAAGTAACTCACCAAAGTCATCTCTGGCATTCCTCCATATACACTACCGAGTAATTAAACCATCCCTTGAAAGGAAATAGTGAATGAAAAAACAAATGACACAGAATGTATGTGGCACTTTGTTTTCTTAGTCCCTAGCTTCTCTCCTTAGAGGTGAAGGTAGGTTTTATTAACTGTTCTCCAGGACCATTAGTCAGCGATTTTCAATTCTGAGTTCGACTTCCTTTTAGTGACCTTCCCATTTATATTACTGTCATCACTGGGTAATGGTTTTCTGGTTTTGAATTTTTCAATCTGCCTAAATTTAACCATTTCTTCCCATGTTTCTCTAAATTCTTCATATGAGCATTTCTTATAGCATAAAAAATTCCATCACATTCATATGTCACAATTTTTCCAGACATTTTCTAATCAGTAAGCATTCAATTTAATGCCCATTCTTTCTGCAATTGGAGGATTAATCAATGAGCATCTTAGTACATGTAGACTGTGCTCTGCTGCCAATTTATTTGGAGGCTTGGTAAACCTGCTTCCAGAAATGCAGACAGAGGGAGTGGAACATTTCTCATACAAACGGTCTAATGTTTGGTCAGGAAGAACCCCTTTGTGTAATGCATAGTTTCTGGACTCTCTAATCTCTTTTTAGTGGATTGGGTCCCCCCCAGTTCATTTGGTGACTACTCCCTTTTAGGGTCCTACAAGTAATGCTGAAGGGGTGGAAAATGGTGTAATATGATGATTCATGAATTCCCATCCATTATATTCTTCTCTAGCTAAATGCCAATTATTTTCTCTCCAATATCTATTTGATCAATTGGTTTTCTCTCAACATCCATTATCCATTTACTACAAATTAGCTTTTACAAAGGAACACTTACTGAGAAGGTATAGCAGGAACCATGGGATAAAAACCTTTCAAACTGGATCAAAACTCTCCTAATTAACCTAAGGAGAGTAAATTCAACTTAAAGTTGTAACTACTAAATATTTTTCCCCTCACTCCTCCTCCCCCCTCCACAACCAATGTTCATATCTAGGTTTGGAATAGCCAGTGGATGAGTTGCTCCCTTGCTTGTAGGACTATGGGGTTAGGTTAAGCATGTTGCTCCTCAGAACTGACTCCTAGTTACCAACAGACTTTGTGATAGACTGGAGATTTCCCTTGCTTTCAAAACTCATAAGGTTTTAGTGTGATCTCTTCCATTTCTGCCACTCATTCCCTTAAGATCAGGAAAGAATAAACATAAAAGATGATGAACTAGAGAAGCCATGTGCCCATTCCCCCTTCTAGATAGACTCACAACATTTTTTCTTCCTCATTCTGAAGCTGGAAGGGAAATGAAAGCTAACTTGTCTCTTGCAAACTCTCATATACACATTCAATATTAGCAGACAATTAAAAGTAAGCCATCAGAAAACATTTTGAATAATTGCATATATTCTGAATTATAGAGAAAAAAGCTCTCCCATCTGCATTTATGGAGGGAGGCTCAGAAAATCTCTATGTGAATTCTCAGCCAAGCATATTGTGAATACTTTAAGGACTGGTCTCTCATTACTCAGTCATTCTATTACACTAACACAAAGTAATATTAAACGATGTGATATATTATACTGTTTGGACACCAGATGGTACTCCAGATACCTGTGAGTAACCCTGTCCCTGATTTCTCATGGCATTTGCTCTCTTCATCATTGGTTTAACTAAGCTTTTAAAGATTCAGAGAAAGCCTAAGGGTATGATCTAGAGTGGGGATGGGGAACTTGCAGCTTTGAGGCCACATGTGGCCCTGTAGGTCCTCAAGTGCAGCCATTTGACTGAATTCAAACTTCAAAGAACAAATCCCCATATTGCTACGTTGGCCCTCCCTGCAGGGTTGCTGGGCTATCCTAAGCGTGGTCAGTTTTTCTGTGTCGTTCTGTGGGTGCTGGGGCTCCAGAAGCTGTTCAGAGTCCCCTTTTACATGGTTTGGAAGAGTTCTGGTGGGAGAGCAGCTTGGAAATGCTGTTTCTACTACACCATATTGGCTCCATCCCCTGATATTCTTTTTTAAAATTTATTTATTTTTAGTTTTCAACATTCATTTCCAAAAGATTTTGAGTTACAATTTTTCTCCCCATCTTTCTGCTAGGCCCCACCCCAAAATAGAGCACCTACTGAATACTCATTATCCCCCAATCTGTTCTCTCTTATATCCTCCCCTATCACCCCCTAAATTTCTTTTATTTTCTTTTCAACAAATGCTTTATTAACTTCTGGTTTACGTCATTCATTTCAACCAGATTTTGAGTTACAATTTTTTCCCCATTTTTCCCCTAACCACCATCCAAGAATAGCAGTCCTACAAGATATCCCCTCATTCAATCTGCTCTCTCCCATATTTTCTCCCATACCCCCTTTGACTTTTCCATGAGAGCAAGGTGGATCTCTGTGCCCAATGCCTGCACATCTTATCTCCCAATTATATACAAAATAGTATTAATAATAGTATGTGTATATATTTGAAACATTTAATTTTAAGACCTCAAATTTCAGATCCAGTCCCTCCTCTCTTGTCACCCATTCCCTCTGGGAAGATAAGTAATTTAGTATGTGTTGTACATGCATAGCTATGCAAAGCATTATCATAGTAGATATATTGTAAAAAGCAGCTTATAGGGGCAGCTAGGTGGCGCAGTGAGTAGAGCGTCGGTCCTGGAGTCAGAAGGACCTGAGTTCGGATCTGGCTCAGACACTTAACACACACACACAAACAAAAACCTAGCTGTGATGTTGGGCAAGTTACTTAACCCCAACTGCCTTCCAAAAAGCAAAAAAAAAAAGCTGCTTATAATTCCCTACCACCCATCCCATCCCCTACCTGGTCCATTCCCTACTTTGATCCTGTCCCTCTTTGAAAGTGGGTACTTCCAACCTCCCCTGCCTGCAGAATGTCCTCCCCTCCATCATCCCCCCTTTCATCCCCCTTTCCCCTACTCTACTGCAGATTGGGATATCCCATTGAGTATGTATGTCATTCTCTCCCTGAGCCACATTTAATGAGAATATGGTTATGCCTTTTTGCCTTCCTGGTCTTCCCCTCCCCTGTAGCCACTTCCCCTTGGTTCTTCTACATGAGATAGTTTGCCCTACCCTGTCTCTCCCCATCTCATCTTGCCACTTTCCTCTCTCACATCATAATTTCACCCCTCAAGTCATCCCTTCCCAAAAAATTGAACCTATGCTCTCTATCCATGTATAACTGTAAACATATATACACACATTCACATATGTATTCATAAGTCCATATACCCTTCTTCCATTATTATCATAATGAGAAAAGTGTCATCAGTCAAAGTTATTGTTTTTCCATGTAGGAATGTAAATAGGTCAACTTTGATAAATTCCTTTTGATTTCTTTTCCCTGATTACCTTCTCAGGCATCTCTTGCTTCTTGTGTCTGGATGTCAAATTTTCTATTCAACTCTGGATTTTTCCTCAAGAATGCTTGAAAGGCCTGTATTCCACGGAATGACCATATTTTCCCCTGAAACATGATACTCAGTTTTGGTGGGTAGGTGACCCTTGGCTTCAATCTCAACTCTTCTGCCCTAGGGAATATCATATTCCATACCCTTTGATCCCTCAGTGTACAAGCTGCCAAGTCCTGGGCTATTCTGATTGTGTTTCCACAATATTGAAATTGTTTCTTCCTGGCTGCTTAGAGTATTTTCTCCTTGATCTGGGGATGCTGGAACTTGGTGATAATATTCCTAGGAGTTTTCTTTTGGGGATCTTTTTCAGGAGGTGATCTGTGGATTCTTTCAACCTCTATTTTGCCCTCTGGGTCTAAAACATCAGGGCAATTTTCTTTGAGAATTTCTTGAAGGTTGTTTTCTAGGTTCTTTCTTTGATCATGACTTTCAGGTAGTCCAATACTTTTTAAATTATCTCTCCTGGATCTATTTTCCAGGTCAGTGGTTTTTCCCATGAGATATTTCACATTGCCTTCTCTTATTTCATTTATTTGGATCTGTTTAACAGCATCTTGATTTCTCATAAAGTCATTAGCTTCTATTTGCTCCAGTCTAACTCTAAAGGAATGAATCTCCTCAGTGAGCTTTTGAGATTCTTTTTCCATCTGGTAAATTTGGCTTTTTAAGGCATTCTTCTCCTCATTGCCCTTTTGAGCCTCCTTTCCCATTAGAATTAGTCTATTTTTAAGGTGTTGTTTTCCTCTGTCAGGCTGTTGACTCTTATTTCATACTTTTCCTGCATCCTTCTCATTTCTCTTTCCAGTTTTTCCTCCACTTCTCTTATTTGATTTTTAAAGTCCTTCTTAAGGTTCTCTATGACCTTTAACTCGCTCACATTTCCCTTTGGGGCTTTTGGAGCAGGATTTCTGACATCACAGTCCTCTTCCTGTTCTATGCTTTGATCCTCTTTGCCCCCAAAATAGGAGTCTAATGTTGCATTTTTCTATTTATTTTGTTTCCTTTGCCTTGGTATGTTGCCACTTAATTATTTGACTTTTGGACTTGTTGCCACAGTAGGACTCTGCCACCAGTCAGAGGAGCTTCCGTCCCAATATTGGGGTCCTCACAACTTCTGGTTCTGGCAAGCTGGATACCCACCCCACAACCTCCACCCCAGATGACAATCCGGATCCAGGGAGGTTAAAGCAAGAGTGATTACCCCCCAAGACTGATTGCTAGATCTCATTACAGTTTGAAGGCCAGGAGCTGGAGCTACCACTGAAATTGCAAAATGGCATGTCTCCTCAGTAGCTTCTAGCCCCTAGGGGAAGAAGCTGACTCATTCCCCAAATACTGGTCCCAAATTCCATAGGGCACTAACCTCTCACTTTGCCCTAGGTATATCTGTGTTGATAATTCTGGAATTGCCACAGCTGCTGGTGTTCTGGGGTCCCTCCAGCCGGCTGCTGGCCTGGCCACCCTGCAGCTAAAACCTCAGCTCACGGTGACCTGTGATCGGCTCTCCAGAGTGCTGTGATGTTGGCTCCCAGAGTATCTGGTCCTTCCTGTAGGGCTGCTGGGCTGTCCTCAGCAGGAGGTTAGCTTCTCGGTGTCATTCTGTGGGTGCTGGGGCTCCAGAAGTTGTTCAGAGTCCCCTTCTACATGGTTTGGAAGTAATCTGGGGGGAGAGCACCTTGGAAGTGCTGTTCTATTCCACCATCTTACCACCCTAAATTTCTAGTAGAGCAAGATTCATTTTTATTCCCCAGTACCTGTATATCTTATTTCTCAGCTGCATGTAAAAAAATATATTTTTTGTAACTTTGAGTTGTAATTTTTTTTCTCCTTTTCTCTCTTCACCTGCCCCCACTCAGAAGATAAGCAATTCAATATAGGTTGTACATGTATAGTTATCCAAATCATTTCTACAAGACTAACTATATTTCCCTCCCTCCTATCCCGCCCCCCACTAATTTTATTTTCTCCTTTGATGCTATCCCTTTGCAAAAATATTTATTTCTAACTACCCTCTCCCCAAGTCTGCCCTCCCTTCTATACTTCACACCCTTATCCCCTCCCCCCCTATTTCCCTGTAGGGCAAGATATCCAATTGAGTGTGTATGTTATTCCCTCCTTAAGCCAAATTCAATGAGAAACAGGCTGTCCTATTCTCTTTTGCCTTCCCACTCTTCCCTTCCATTGTAATAGTTTTCTCTTTCCTCTCATATATGAGATAATTTACCCTAATCTATCTCTCTCTCTCTCCTTCTCTCAATAAATTCTTCTCTCACCTCTTAATTTTATTTTTAGATATCATATATTTTATATAATATTAGTATATGATATTCATATATATGTTAGATATCATCCCTTCATTCAACTCATCCTGTGCCTTCTATGTACACATGAACATAATTATGCCCACTCTCACATATATATTTATATACACATATACCCTCCTAGACATACAAATATATGTACCCATATATATATATATATACATATATATATATATGTATATATATATACATATATATTCCCTCCAACTATACTCATAATAAAAAAAAAGTCTTATGAGTTACAATTACCGTTTTTCCATGTAGGAATGTAAATAGTTCAACTTTAATAAGTGCCTTATATTGTTTTCCTGTTTACCTTCTCATACTTCTCTTGCTTCTTGTATTTGCAAGCCAAAGTTTCTATTCATCTCTGGTTTTTTTCATCAAGAATGCTTGAAAATCGAGGCGGAGCCAAGATGGCGGAAAGGAAGCAGTAACCTCGCTGAGCTCCTCTGTCACTAAGTCCAAAAGGGTAAATCTGAGCAGATTCCGGAGTGACGAAGCCCAGTGGAAGACAGAGTGTGGCAGAATCCAGCACAGGAGGGTGCCCAGAGTGTCCACACAGGTCCAGCGCAGAGCGCGTGGGGTCTGCACAGCTCAGACCTAAGAGCAGGCAAGCAGACTACACCAGAGAGAGAAAAAGCCCCAGCCTGCAGACTTACCAAGGATGAATCGCAGTCATCTGGCAGAGGGAACGGATCATTGGAGCCAGGTAGGAGAGTCGGGCCCCCAGTGGAGAGAGTGGCTTCTCAGGCTGCATTCAGCCCCCAGCCTGGAAATTTAGAAACTGCCTGCCTGTATGATACAGGGGCTGGAATGGCAAAGTAAATTCTAGCTGCTCAGATCCTCCCATCCCTCCTTCATGAAGCAGAAAACCCAAAGATAAGTCTCCCACCCAGATTGAAATCCCAAGTCAATGGAAATAGCCTCAGGCTTGAGAGTCGCCAAGAAGGGGTGTAACTGAGACACCTGATTGCATGCAGGAGACCCAGCAGTTAATGAATATAGTAATCTATTGTTTGATAAACCCAAAGACCCCAGTTTTGGGGATAAGAATGCACTGTTTGACAAAAACTGCTGGGAAAGCTGGAATACAGTATGGCAGAAAGTGGGCATAGATCACTATCTAACACCATATACCAAAATCAAGTCTAAATGGGTGCATGATATAGGTGTAAAGGATGATACTGTAAGCAATTTGGGAAAGCAAGGAATAGTTTACCTGACAGATCTGTGGAGAGGGGAAGATTTTAGGACCAAACAAGAATTAGAGAGCATTATGAAATGCAAAATGGATAACTTTGATTACATTAAATTGAAAAGCTTCTGCACAAACAAAGCCAATGTAACCAAGATCAAGAGGGAGGTGGGAAATTGGGAAAGAATTTTTACAACCTGTGTCTCTGATAAAGGACTCATTTCTAAAATTTATAGAGAATTGAGCCAAATCTATATGAATACAAGTCATTCCCCAATTGAGAAATGGTCAAAGGATATGAATAGGAAGTTTTCAGAGAAAGAAATTAAAGATATCTATAAGCATATGAAGAAATGCTCTAAATCACTATTAATTAGAGAAATGCAAATCAAAACAACTCTTAGATACCACATCTCTCCAGTCAGATTGGCTAAGATGAAAAAACAAGAAAGTGACAAATGCTGGAGAGGATGTGGACAAATTGGAGCACTAATACATTGCTGGTGGAGTTGTGAACTTATCCAACCATTCTGGAGAGCAATCTGGAATTATGCCCAAAGGATTATAAATAATTTCATACCCTTTGACCCAGCCATATCACTCCTAGGGTTATATCCCAAAGAGATCATAGTAGTGGGAGGAAGAACCATATGTACAAAAATATTTTTAGCAGCCCTTTTTGTGGTTGCAAAGAATTGGAAACTAAAGGAGTGCCCATCAATTGGGGAATGGCTAAACAAGTTGTGGTATATGAATGTAATGGAATTTTATTGTGCTATAAGAAATGAGGAGGTGACGGATTTCATAATTACCTGGAGAGACTTATACAAACTGATGCTGAGCGAGAAGAGTAGAATCAGAAGAAATTTGTATACAATCACAGACATACCATATCTGTGACGACCAACTATGACAGACTGGACTCTTTCAGCAATGCAGTGATATAAGTTAATCCCGAATGACTCAAGAAAGTGAGAAATGCGCCATCCAGAGATATAACTAGAAAGAACTGAGCCTGAATCCTGATGGAAGCAAACTAAATGATCTTGTTCTTCTCATGGTTTGGTTTTACTTCTTCCTTACCATCTTTCATCCCACCTAGTACAATATGCCTTTGTAATTGGAATAATGTTTAATATGAATGCATTTGCAGACCCTATACTGTACTATATGACGTCATGAGGGGAGGGGGAGGGAAGTAAAGGAAATTTGAAAATCAAGGAACTATGGAATTGAATCTTGTTAACTGAAACTAAACTAATAAATTAATTAAAAAAAAAAAAAGAATGCTTGAAAATCCTCTACTTCATTGAATGACCATATTTTCTCCTGTAGCATGTACTCAGTTTTGCTGGGTAGGTGATTTCTTGGTTTTAGTCCTAGCTCCTTTGACCTACAGAATATCATATTCCAAGCCCTGCAATCCCTTAATGTAGAAGCTTGTGTTATCCTGATTGTTTTTCTACAATACTAAAATTATTTCTTCTTGACTGCTTACAGTATTTTTTCCTTGACCCGAGAACTCTGGAATTTGGCTATAATATACCTAGGAGTTTTCTTTTGGGGATCTTTTTCAAGAGGTGATGGGAGAATTCTTTCAATTTCTATTTTGCCATCTGGTTCTAGAATATCAGGGCAATTTTGCTTGATAATTTCTTGCAAATTGGTGTCTAGGCTCTTTTTTGATCATGGCTTTCAGGTAGTCTAATTGTTTTTTTTTTTCTCTTTATTAATTTGTTTGTTTACTTTTAGTTTACAATATTCAATTCCATAATTCCTTGAGTTTCAAATTTTCTTTCCTCCCATACCCTACCTCCCCCAACCCCCCACAATGGCATGAATTCAGTATAAGATCTGCAAATACTTTCACTTTAGACATTAGTCGGGTTACAAAGGCCTATTGTACTAGATGGAATGAAAAATGGTAAAGAGGAAATAAAGACAATAAAAAGAAAGAGGTCAAGTAGTTTACTTCAATCAGGTTTCATACTCAATTCTTTCTAGTTCTTTCTCTGGATGTAGACATCTCTCTCCACCGTGAGGCTTTTGGGATTGACTTATGTCACTGCATTGCTGAGAAGAGTCCAGTATATCATAGTCGGTCATCATACATATGTTGTGTCTGTGATTGTATATAAATTTCTCCTGGTTCTACTCTTCTCACTCAGCATCAGTTGGTATAAGCCTCTCCAGGTAAATAAGAAGTCCATCTGCTCCTCATTTCTTATAGCACAAGAATATTCCACTACATGCATATACCACATCTTGTTCAGCCATTCCCCAATTGATGGGGACCCCCTTAATTTCCAGTTCTTTGCAACCACAAAAAGAGCTGCTATAAACATTGTGTACGGTATTCTGGGTCAAAGTTATGAAATTATTTATAGCCCTTTGGGCATAATTCCAGATTGCTCTCCAGGATGGTTGAATCAGCTCACAACTCCACCAGCAATGCATTAGTGTTCCAATTTGCCCACATCCTCTCCAGCATTTGTCATTTTCCTGTTTTGTCATCTTAGCCAATCTGAATGGTAAGATGTGGTATCTTGGAGTTGTTTTGATTTGCATTTCTCTAATCAATAGTGATTTAGAGCATTTTTTTCATATACTTATAGTTATCTTTAATTTCTTCCTTGGAAAACTGCCTGTTCATATCCTTTGACCATTTATAGGTCCTGCTCCACACTGAAGTTCAAAGGGTCCAGTCCATCTCAAATCCTTCACAATTTTTGCCCCTGGGAATTCAAGGCTCAATGAAGCCACAAACGAATTCTCAGCATCCTGGTCATAATTCCTCAGTCTTCTGCTTCCTCAGTCTTCTCCTGGGCTCCTGGGCTCCTCTGTCACATGTGTTCCTGGGCTCCTCGATCCTGGCCTTCTCATTCCTGGGCTCCTGGGCTCTTAGGCTCCAGGGCTCCTGTTCAGAAGAATCTCCACAATCACAAGTTCTCAGGAAATTCTGTCTTAGTTCTCGATTCTCTCTTCTGTAGCTGCACTGCCATCAGATGCTCGTCCCAAGATATTCTGACTGTGCCTCTCTGCGGCTTTTCTTATATACACAGCATTAGCTACTTCCTGTTTTTAGCCAATCCTTTCCTGTTATGTCAGCAACAGGAGACTGGAGTTAATACCTTCTGTTTCCCCAACAGAGGCTTGATCAATTACTAAGTGCTAATTACCTGCTAGCTTTGCCAACACAAAGGGATCTTCAAATTCAAATTACTTTACCATTACAGCCTGCCAGGCTACCTTTAGCAGATTTGTTTTTCTCTGTCATTTTGTGAGTTCTGTAGCTTTAAAGTTTGTTTAGAGTCATTTTTTTACATGTATTGGAAGTGATTGGAGCAGGAGCTCACTCGAAGTTTGTGCTTCTACTCCACCATCTTGGCTCTGACCCCTCCCATTCAATATTCTCCAAAGGACTGTCATATTAACATTTCTAAGACTTGATTATTCCTCTTTAGTTAAATTTTGCTTTGTTTTGGTTGGTTGCATTTATGAAGTTCTGAGACTAGACAGCTGAGGTCCCGCACTAGTACAGTTTGGCTGGGTACTTTTCTCCTGTAACTCACTTAACTTGTCCTTTAAGAATTTGGATGCTATACAACTTGCTGTATATGTTTAGTGCTAATATTACTATATCATCTATGGTACCTTTTTGCAAGATGCAGTTTCCTCCCTTTTCTCTTTTAATTAGATCTATTTTTGTTTTTGCTTTGTCTGAGATCACAATTGCTACCTCTGCTTTTTTCATTTCAGCTGAAGCATAATAGATTCTGCTCCAGCCTTTTATATTTAGTTTCTGTGCATCTCTATGATTCAGCATATTGTAGGAATATATTTTTAATCCACTCTGCTATCCCCTTCTGTTTTATGGGAGAGTTCATACCATTCATATTCATAGTTATGATTACTGTATCTTTCTCTACATCCTATTCACCACCACCACCACCACCCCAATTTATGCTTTTCTCTTTCCTTTCTCTCTTTCCCTCCTCACTAGAGTTTTGCTTTCAATCACCACATCCTTCAATCTGCCTGATCATCATTTCTAGCTATTTTCCTTACTAAACTGAGTTCTGCTCTTGGGGTGGAAGGAGCACTGTCTCAAGCTTCTTGTGCCCGGGGTTGCAGGTCCTGGCTCTTTGCCTGGTTCTGCACTAGTGTTGCCCTGAGGCCAATGGAGGACCCTGGTATCTGGTATTTGCTGAGGGTGTGCAGTGTGAGATGGCTGGTGCTGCTGAAGGCCATAGAGATCTGGCATTTTCCTGGTGTTGAGCAGAGGCATGTGGGTGTGTCACACTGCTAATATTTGCCTGTTTGCTTAGGCACATTCAGGGTCTCAGCCTTGAAATCTGCCTGTGGGATGACATAACATGGTGTATGTGTGGTGGGGGTATCGTGCTGCTGGTGTCTTCCTAGAGCTATGGGGCTGTAACATGTCCTGATGTTACCTTCTGCCTATTACCTGGCTATGCTAAGCACATGGGGGATCCTGCTATTGGCATTTGCTGCTTGGTTGCATACCAAGTTCAGGACCTCCCATTGGCTTGCTGAGGTAGGCTTTGCTGCTGGCATGCCAGTATGCTTCCAGTCCTGGACTGTGCTCCACTTTCAGAATGCTTGATACTATTGAAACATGAGGCTCTTCATGAAATACCTCTCACTCCTACTTTATTAATAGCCCACCTCCTTTTTCAGTCACACATCTTTCTAATGACATCCTTCAGGTCACTTTTTCCATGAAACTTCCTGTTGTTCATATGTTGCAGACTATGTTCACTATATATCTGTCCTTTGTCTTTTAGGTAATTTGCAATGTCAAATCTTTGGAAGCCATGATAGTTGATGACTTGTATTCATATTGTCTCATGGGAAAAAAACTCTGATGTTAAAGGATAAGATTTTGTCTAGGACATATGCTTGGGGTCATTAAATATATAGTTTCTCAAAGACAAACTCATTCTCTACCTCCTCTTTAACTCAAGACCCAGCTTACTATCTATCCATATTTTCTACCCAAGATACATCTGCTGACAGCCACTCACCTGCTATTTGAAAAATAGTAATTCAATAAATTCTTATTAAGCTCTTACTATGTGTCAGGCGATTAGTGCTGGGGGAAAAGTGAAATAGGTCTTTTGTCCAGAACTCAAATGTGGGAGATAATATTAACATATATAGAAATATACATACTAAATATAAGGTGCTTGTAGTATGCTACAAACTGGAGGGATCAGGAAAGGTTTCATGTAGAAGGCAGAACTTGAACTTGATATTGAAGGAAACCAGGAATTCTGAAAGGTGATGTTGAGGAAGCACATTTCACAAAGGATTTAACATGTTTACAGAAGCAGGGACACAGATGATGAAATGTCATTTAGGAGAAATAGCAAGTAGCACAGTTTGGCTAGAGCACAGACTGCCTGAAGAGGAATAAGACTAGACCCAGACTGTGATGATCTTTAAATAAGGAAGCAAAGAATTTGTAAACTAGAGACAATAAAAAGCTTTAAATAAAAAAGAAATTATATGTCCAGATTTGTACCTCCAGAATATAACTTTGGCAGGTGAGCAGAGGATGGACTGGAATGAGGAAAGGCTTGAGGCAGGTGTACCAACTAGAAGACTAATACAGAAGTTTAGCCCTTTTCTGAATCTCATATCAGTAGATTCCAATCTTGTATAATATAGTTAAATGATACCCGCGCAACACTGTCACAAGTCACATGTTCTAAAAGTGGTCCACATACTGCCAAGATTAAGATAAATGAATGAATGAAAGTCCAGCCAACCATTCTTAGAAATATAGTAGGTTCAAATGCCTTCTCTTGAATATCTTATGTATACAATTTAAGGACTTGAAACCATATTCCCACAGTCATTATAGAAGTAAAATAGGTTACCTTCATTTAAACTGTAAATTGTATTTTTTGAGGGGAGAAGGCAGAACAATTGAAGTTAAGTGACTTGCCCAAGGTCACACAGCTAGTAAGTGTGTCAAGTGTCTGAGGCCAGATTTGAACACTGGTACTCTATTCACTGTGCCACTTAGCTGCCCCGAAACTATAAGTTTTAAAAGTTAGAAGGTATCTTAGTAATTTAATTCAAATTTTTAGTTTTATAACTGAGGACAATGAAGCTCACAGTGAATAAGCAACTAACCTAAATCTATATACCTATGCTAAATTAGCCTAAATTAATAAGTACATAGGAACAAACCTTATGACTGACAATCTCTTTAAATCATGCAACATAGATAGGCTACCTCCATTATAGGTAGATTCCAATTAGTGTGAAAAATGAATTCCGTAAAGTGGCCACATGAATTCAATTATACTGTTCAAAGTTATAATTACATAAAATATGGTAACTGGCTTTAATATACAGGAAATATGCAGTGCAAATTCAAATAATGGAATTAATTTAGGGGGATTCATTCCTGCACTAATTGAGATATGGCCTACACTCCATATAAGAATCTTAATTTAAATACCATGAGCAAAGTTCTTCTAAAGAAAAAAAAATGTATAATGGCAACTGGAAGCTGATCTCTGCAAGCAAAATGAGTCTAGAGGAAATATTAGTATGTGTAACTTCAAAAATGTCATTTATTGTCTAAAGATTTTTGTACTGCATTCTCTTTTTTCTTTTTCTTCCCTTTTCCATGAGAAAGGGGGCAAACATGAAATTCCAAAGTTCTTGGTTTCCTTTTAAACATTTCCATTTCCTTTTAAACATTTCCATTAGGAACAAAGGGAAATACTCCTCAACCAAACTATGCCATGTACAATCATAACTTCTGAGAACAGTGATTTCAGCTGAAAGGAGAAGAGTTGACCAATTTAAAACATACAACCAGAAGAAGACAACAAAGTCAAAGCTCCTGCAATCAAAAACCTCCAAGAAAAACAGGAATTGGTCACAGGCTATGGAAGAGTTCAAAAAGCATTTTGAAAATCAAGAAGAAGAGTAGAGGAAAAAATGGGAAGAGATGTAAGAATATAAGAAAATCATAAAAAATGAGTTACAGCCTGCTAAAGGAGACACCCCCCCAAAAAAAAAACCACTGAAGAAAATAACACCTTAAACATAGACTAACCCAAATGGCAAAATAAACCCAAAAAAACAATGGGGAGAAGAAAGGCAGAATTAATCAAGTGGAAAAGGAGGTCCAAAAGCATGCTGAAGAAAACAATTTCTTCAAGCTAAAGACTATGAAAAATCAAGAAATTATAAAATAGAAAAGAATGAAACAATAGAAGACAATGTGAAATATCTCCCTTGGAAAACCACTGGAAAACAGATCCAGGAGAGATAATTGAAAAATTGTTGGACTACCTGAAAGCCATGATAACAAAAAGAGGCAAGACAATATCTTTCAAGGTATTAGCAAGTAAAAATGCCCTGAAATTGTACAACCAGAATGGAAAATAGAAATTGAAAGAATCCTCCAATTACTTTTTGAAAGAAATCCCGAAAGGAAAACTCCTAGGAATATTGTAGCCAAATTCCAGAGTTCCCAGGTCAAGGAGGAAATATTACAAGTAGTCAGGAAGAAACAATTTTGAGTATTGTGGAAATACAAGAAGGATATATATATAAGATCTAGAAGCTTCTACATTAAGGGATTGAAGGGCTTAGAACATGATATTTCTAGAGGTTAGAGGAGCTAGGATTAAAACCAAGAAATCACCTACCCATCAAAACCGATTCTAATACTTCAGGGAAAAATGGATATTCAATGAAATAGAGGACTTTCAAGCATTCTTGATGAAAAGGCAAGAGCTGAATAGAAAATCTGACTTTCAAGTAGAAGAATAAGGAAGTATGAAAAGATAAACAGGAAAGAGAAATCATAAGGGACTTATTAAAGTTTAACTGTTTACATTCCTGCATGGAGATATGATATTTGTAACTCATGAGACCTTTTTCAATATTAGAGTAGTTGGAGGAAATACACATAGATAGATAGATAGATAGATAGATAGATAGATAGATAGATAGATAGATAGATAGATGAGAGATGGCACAGGGTAAGTTGAATATGAAGGGATGATATCAAAAAATAAAATTAAGGGGTGAGAGTAGAATATATTGGGAAAATGAGAATAAATTATCACACATAAAAGAGACAAGAAAAAGGTTTCACAGTGGAGGGGCACAGGGGGAAGGTGAGAGGGAATGAGTAAACATTACTCCCATTGGATTTGGCTTAAGGAGGGAATAACATACACACTCAATTGGGTGAGGGGAGTAATGACAGAAGGGAGGGAAGATTGGGGGAGGAGGTAGCTAGAAGTAAACACTTTTGAAAAGGGACTGGGTCAAAGAACAAAACAGAATAATTGGTGGACAGGACAGGAAGGAGGGAAATAAAGTTAGTCTTACTCAACATGAAGATTATGGAAGTGTTTTGCATAACTACACATATATAAGCTCTATTGAAGTGCTTGCCTCCTCAATGAGGGTGGATGGGAAAGGAAAAAAAGAGAGAATTTTGCCACTCAAAGTTTTAGAAACAAATGTTAAAAATTGTTTCTACGTGCAACTGGGGAATAAGATATACAGGCAATGGGTATAGAAATCTATCTTGCCCTTCAAGAAAATAAGGGGGAATGGGATAAAAGTGAACATGATAAAAGGGAGGGCAGACAGGGGGAAGGAATACTCAGAATGCATACCATCTCGGGATGGTGGGGAGGGGAGAGATGGAGAGAAAATTTGGTACTCAAAATCATGTGGAAAAGAATGTTGAAAACAAAAAATAAATTAATTTTAAACAATAATAATCACACTATACAGAAGAATACACTTAACTACCTAATGAGAGCATCTAAGACTCTATAAAGAAGATGAAACTTGCAGGTATCATATTATTAGCAGTTCTTGGTAATATTTGTGACAATATGTATCCTACATGGTTACCTCACAACCACATGTACTCTATTTTTGAGCCCACGCTTCCCATGAACTATATGTATTTGTACAAGAGTAAAACACAGGATTTAGGAGGAATCTTTTGTTGCTACTATTCTTGTTATGCAATTTAAGGAAATCTATTTGCTAAAGTAATTCTGTCTATTAGTTTTTGCTAAAGTTTTTCTTTAGCATACCATTTAGTATATCATTTTTAGTATACCATTAGCCCATGAGCCACAGTTAGGAATACAGAATTCTAAGTTAGCCCTAAAACAAAAAATAAATGCATCCTTGGACATTAAACCTGCAAACCTGAATGTGGGAGTTGGGGAGCAGTCCAGAGGGGGAGCAACATTATAATCAGCTTACTATAATGTAATCAGCTAATATGGACATAATTTAACAACAAGAAAAAATATGGTCAGAATGAAGAAGAATCTTAATAATACAAGTTTAATCACGATTTTCTTTTATATCAATCTGACAGCAAAAACTTAAAATATATTGGGTAAGACAGGCATAAACACCTCCAGATTCTTTAAAAAATAAAATAAAATCAAGCTACAGACAATGGGAAAAAGTCCAGCTAACACAATGAATGGTCGTGGATCAAATGATCTAAAATTCTCCCTTCCTGCTTCCAATGCTGCCACAAAAGAAAGGAATCTGAAATAGGAAACTCCAGCAATTATAACTGTCAGGACAACAGAGAGGGGATTATATTGTCCAATAAGCATATGATTTCATCCTTAAAAATGCCTACTTACCACCTCTCAAATGACACCATTTCCAACAGCTGCAGAGAGGATTAAAAGGACTATCAGCAAGTTTGATGTGCAACTGGGTCATTTCCTAAAGAAATCATAAATTTTGCAAAGACAACTTATTTTCCTGCTCTGACAGCTGAAATAGCAACAAATATAATTCTGTAACGGGAAATTTTCTTGTGGAGAATGTTTGATTTGGACTGTCATTATCTTCTGCCTTATTAACTCAGTTCTAGGTCAAAGATCCAAGGACAAGCTGTAAGCCAGCAGATCTCTAGATGATTACTAAACACAGAACTAGTTCTGAAAATGTATCAGTGTGGATCTCATCAAAGGATTGGAGAAACAGGAACTCAGTTCTAGCATTTATCTCAGGACATAAGCCCGCAGTATAATAAGCAAGGCAAGAGCATCCAAGTCTAAAATGAAAGGAGCAGGTCAGTTGCTTTGGACCTGCAGAGTGTCCCAGCAGGCTGAAAATGTCTGAGTCCAACTGCAGTTTAATAAAATGCAACCATATACAAACAAACAGACCTAAACCTGGATCAAGAATTTAAAAATATCAGACCAATAGGGCAATGAATAGACTTTCCCTGCATTCCTCATTTAAACTGTGAGAGCAGCAGAAGAATATAAAAGGAAAGAAGCTCGGGCCAGACAATCCAATCAGAGGCGAGAAGAGTACAATAATAACATAAAATACTAAGTGAAGAAGGAAACAAGAAGAAGGAAACAAATAAATAAAAATGAAACAACTATAAAGAAAAGTCATGGTGACAAAGAGGGAATAACTTAATAAGTTGGGTACAGAAATCTAACTCGCTGTATAGGAAGTAGGAGGGGGAAGGAGAAAGAAAAAGGAGGGGTGGATAGAAGGGAAGGAAGAAATAGTAAAGGCAAATGGAAAGAAAAGGCAAGGTGCTCACAGAGGGGAGGACAGACTGAAGTAGGCAGTGGTCAAAAGCAAAACTAGTGAGGAGAGAAAAGCATAAATGGAAAATAAAATGGAGAGAATGACACAGATAGTAATCATAAGTGTGAATGTGAACAAGATGGACTCTCCCATAAAATGAAAACTGATAGCAGAGTGGATTAAGAACCATAATCCTACAATGTGTTGTTTACAAGGAACACATCTGAAGCAGAAAGATAAACACAGAGTAGAATATATTATGCTTTAGCTGAAGTACAAAAAAATGCAGGGGTAGCATTCCTGATCTCAAACAAACCAAAGGCAAAAATAGATATAATTTAAAAAGATAAGGAAGGAAACTATATTCTGCTAAAAGGTACCATAGACAATGAAATAATATCAATATTAAACATATTTGCAGTAAGTGGTATAGCATCCAAATTCTTAGAGAAGTTAAGGAAGTTGCAGAAAGAAATAGTTAACAAAACTATACCAGTGGGGGACCTCAACCTCCTTCTCTGAGAACCACATAAATCTAATGAAAAATAATGAAGAAAGAACATAAGGAGATTAATAAAATTTTAGAAAATTTAAATATGCCTGACCTCTGGAGTTAATTGAATGGGGATAGAAAAGAATACACCTTTCTTTTGTCCCCCAGTGGATGGAACCTACACAAAAACTGACCACCTATTAGGGTAGCAAAACCTCACAACCCATTTTTTTTTCTTTTTTGGGGGGGAGGGAAGGCAGGGCAATTGGAGTTAAGTGACTTTCCCAAGGTCATATGGTTAATAAGTGTTAAGTGTCTGAGGCCACATTTCAACTCAGGTTCTCCTGACTCCAGGGCCAGTGCTTTATTCACTGCACCACCTAGCTGCCCCTCTCACAACCCAATTTAGAAAGGCAGAAATATTAAAGACATCCTTTATAGATAATGATACAATAAAAATTAAGCGTAATAGAAGGCCAGGGAAAGATAAACTAAAACTTAATTGGAAACTAAATAATCTAATACTAAAGAAGGAATGGGTCAAATAATAAATCATGGAAACAATCAAGAACTTCATCCTAGCGAATGACAACAATAAGACAACATGCCAAAATTTATGGGATGTAGCAAAAGAGGTTCTTAGGGGAAGTTTTATATTTCTAAATGCATATGCAAATAAAATAGAGAATGAAGACATTGATAAATTTAGCCTGCAACTAAAAAATCTAGAGAAAGAACAAATTAAAAATCCCTAACTAAATATCAAATTAGAAATTCTGAAAACCAAAGTGGTGATTAATAAAAATGAAATTAAGAAAACTATCGAACTAATAAATAAAACTAAGAGCTGGATTTATGAAAAAAACAATAAAATAGATAAACCTCTGGTTAATTTGACTTAAAAAAAAGAAGAAAACCAAATTACTAGCATCAAAAATGAAAAGGGTGAATTCTTCATCAATGAAGAGGAAACCAAAACAATAATTAGGAGCTACTTTGCACAACTGTATGCCAAGAAATATGGCAATCTTAGTGAAATGGATGAATATTTACAAAAATATAATTTGCCCCAATTAACAGGAGCAGAAATAAAGTAATTAAGTAACCCCAATTCAGAAAAAAAAGAAAATGAACAAGTCATCAATGAACTCCCTAAGAAAAAATCTCCAGGACCAGATGGATTTACAACTGAATTCTATCAAACATTAAAATAACAACTAATTCTATATAAACTCTTAGGGGAAAATAGGAGAAGAAGGAGTAGTACCAAATTCCTTCTATGATACAAGTTTGGTGCTGATACCTAAACCAGGAAGAATAAAAAAAGAGAAAGAATATTATAGACCAATTTCCCTAATGAATATAGATGAAAATTTTTGAATGAAACATTAGGAGATTCCAGCAACTTATCTCAAAGATAATACAAGTAGGGTTCATACCAGAGAATGCAAGGCTGATTCAACATTAGGAAAACTACTAGCATAATTAACCATATCAACTACAAAACAGAAATGATATGATTAGGGGCAGCTAGATGGCACAGTGAATACAGCATTGATCCTGGAGTCAGGAGAACCTGAGTTCAAACCTGTCCTCAGACACTTGACGCTTAACTAGCCCTGTGACCTTGGGCAAGTCACTTAACCCCAACTGCCCTGCCTTCCCCCCTACAAAAACAGAAAAAATAATAGATAATATGATTATCTCAACACATGCAGAAAAGGCCTTTGACAAAATATAACACCCATTCCTATTAAAAACACTAGAGGGAAGGGTAGATGGAACAGTGAGTAAGAGTGCCAGTCTCAGAGTTGGGATGACCCGAGATCAAATCTGACCTCAGAAAATGAGCACCCACACACAAATAATGACTAGCCATGTAACCTTGAACAAGTTACTTAACCCCAATTGCTTTAAAAAAACACTAGAGAACATAGGAAAAGATGGAGTCTTCCTTAAAATGAAAAGTAGCACCTATCTAAAACCATCAGCAAGCATTATCTGTAAAAGGGATAAGCTAGAAGCATTTCCAATAAGATCAGGGGTGAAACAAGGACACCCATTATCGCCACCGTTATTCAATATTGTTTTGGGTCTTTTGGAGGGCAATTGGGGTTAAGTGACTTGCCCAAGGTCACATGGATAGTTTTTGTGTTAAGTGTCTGAGGCCAGATTTGAACTCAGGTCCTCCTGCCTCCAGGGCCGGTGCCCTATTGACTGCACCACCTAGCCACCCCCTGTTATTAGATATTGTAATCGAAATGCTAGCAATAAGAGAAGAAAACAAAAGCGAAGGAATTAGAATAGGCAAAGAAGAAACAAAGCTATCACTCTTTGCAGATGACATAATGGTATATTAAGGGAATCCTAAAAAATTAAGTAAAAAAACTATATAAAACAAAAAACAAATTTAGCAGAGTTGAAGGAAATAAAATAAACTCACATAAATCATCAGCATTTCTATATATTACTAATAAAGCCTAGCAGCAATAGATACAAAGAGAAATTCCATTTAAAGTTATTGTAGATGCTATAAAATATTTGGGAGACTACATGCTAAAACAAACCCAGGAATTATAAGAACACAATTACAATATAATTTTTACACAAATAAAATCAGATCTAAACAACTGTAAAAATATCAGTTGTTCATGGGTAGGCTGAGCTAATATAATAAAAAGGACAATTCTACTGAATTAAATTACTTATTCATTGCCATGCCAATCTAACTACCAAAAAGTTATTTTATGGAGCTAAAAAAAATAACAAAATTCATCTGGAAGAACAAAAGGTCCAGAATGTCAAGGAAATTAATGAAAAGAAATGCTAGGAAAGGCGAACTAGCTCTAGCAGATCTAAAACAGTATTATGAAGCCGCAATCATCAAAATTACTTGGTACTGACTAAGAAATAGAGTGCTGGATCAGTGAAATAGGTTAGGTATGCAAACACCACAGTCGATAGCTATAGCAATCTACTATATGATAAACCCAGAGACTCCAATCTGGGCCATAAGAACTCAATATTTAACAAAAATTTCAGGGAACACAGGAAAATAATATAGCAGAATCTAGGTACAGATCAACATCTTATACGCCACACCAAGATAGAGTCAAAATAGGCACATGATTTAGATAAAAGGCTGATACTACAGGCAAACTAGGAGAACATGAAATAATTTACTTGTATCTATACAGAAGGTAAGAATTTATGGTCAAATTAAAGAACATTACAAAATGAAAATTGGATAACTTTGATAACATTAAATTGAAAAGTTTTTACACAAACAAAGCCAAGGCAACCATGGTTAGAAGGGAAGAAGAAGAAAGCTGGGGAACAATATTTAAAAGTTGTGTCTCTAGGGGCGGCTAGGTGGTGCAGTGAGTAGAGTGCCGGCCCTGGAGTCAGAAGGACCTGAGTTCGGATCCAGCCTCAGACACTTAACCCACACAAACAAAAACCTAGCCGTGTGACCTTGGGCAAGTTACTTAACCCCAATTGCCGTAAAGGGGCGGCTAGGTGGCGCAGTGAGTAAGAGCGCCGGCATTGGAGTAGGGATGACCCGAGATCAAATCCGGCCTCAGAAAATGAGCACCCACACATAAATAATGACTAGCCGTGTAACCTTGAGCAAGTTACTTAACCCCAATTGCTTTAAAAAAAAAAGTTGTGTCTCTGATAAAGACCTCTTCTCTAAAATATATAGAGCACTGAGGCAAATTTGTAAGAATGCAAGTCATTCCCCAGTTGATGAATGTTCAAAGGATATCACCAGGCAGTTTTCAGAGGAAGAAATTAAAGCTAACTATACTCAGAAAAAAAAAATGCTCTAAATCACCATTGATTAGAAAAAATGCAAATCAAAATGACTCTAAAGTACCACATCATACCTATCAGATTGGCTAAGATGACAAAAGAGGAAAACGATAAATGTTGGAGAAGATGTAGGAAAATTGGAACACTAATGCATTGTTTATGGAGTTGTGAACTGATCCAACCATTCTTGGGAGCAATTTGGAACTATGCCTAAAGGGCTATAAAATTGTGCAATACCCTTTTACACAGCAATACCACTTCTACATCTGGATCCCAGAGATCACAAAAACAGGAAAAACATCCACATGTACAAAAATACTTAAAGGCAGTTCTTTTAATGGTGGTAAAGAATTGGAAATTGAGAGAATATCAGTCAGTTGGGGAATGGATAAAAAGTTATGGTATATGAATGTAACAGAGGACTATATTGTGTTATAAGAAATGATGAGCACGCAGATTTCAGAAAAACCTGGACTTATATGAACTGATGTTGAGTGAAATTAACAGAACGAGGAGAATATTGTACATAGTAACAACCACATTTTGGGATGACTATCCTTGATCCAATCAGCCTTTCTCAGCAATGCAAGGATCTAAGACATCTCCAAAAGACTAATGATGGAAAATGCTATCCACATTCTGAGAAGGATCTTTAGAGTTTGAATGCAAATAAAAGCATACTATTCTCTATCCTTTTCTTTTGTTGTTTTGATTTTTTCCCTTCTTTCTTGTTAGTTCTAACTCTTTGTTACATCATGACTAATGTGAAAATATGTTTAATATGAACATATAAGTAGGTCCTGTATCAGACTGTACACTGTTTTAGGGAGTGGAGGGGAAAGGATGAGGGAGAAAATTCAAAACTCAAAATCTTATGTATGTGTAACTTAGTTTTAAAGTCCATAGCTTGAAAAAGGAAGCATAATAAATGGAATAAAATCGTTAAAAAATTTCCTGGAGAAAACAACTCCCTAAAAGTAGCGTTGGAATAGAGGAAGTAAAAAAGCTAACTGAAGATAATTAGAACTGGAGAAGTGAAATGAATGATTCTAGGAGACATCAAGGACCAATCAAACAAAACCAAAAGAATGAAAAACTAGGAGAAAATGTAAAATATCTCACTGGAAAAACAACCCACCTAGAAAATAAATCTAGGAGAGATAATGTAAGTATCATTGAACTATCTGAAAGCCATAATCAAAAATAGGACCAGGCAATCATACTCATATATCATCCATCATACTTATCTAAGAAAACTGCCCTGATATCCTGTAACCAGATGGCAAAATACACATTGAGAGAATTTACTCATTAAACTTTGGAAAGAAATCTAAAAATTAAAAAAAAAAAAACCTCCAAGGAACATTATAGCCAAATTCCAAAACTCCCAGGGACAATTTAAAAATACTTCAGAGTTACAAAGAAACCATTCAAATATTGTAATCCACTGGAATTACACAGGGTTTAGCAGCTCCAACATTAAAGGATCAGAGGTAGATAGTGGGGTAAGCTGTAAATTACTATAGCTCCCCCTTATTCACCTCCAAACAACCATAAAATAGTACCCCAGAACAAATTCTGGAAAGATGGGTTAGCATGGTCTTTTAGCCCAAGTAGACTTCAAGGATCGGCAATCTTGGGATAAAGGGCAACACAGTCCAAGAAAAGAAGCATCCCAGTAAGCCAGCAATAAGCCCCACCTCAGTAAACCAGCAGGAGATCCTGAGACCCAGGGTAGTGGAGCTGGCAAAGGCCATTAAAGGACCACCCATGTACCCCAGCATAGTCAGAAGGAACCAGTACCTTCAAGCTCTGAGAACTACTATGTGCTTCAGCATAGCCTCATGGAAAGAGGCATCCTCTAGCTGACAGGCCTCCATTTGCTTCAACTCCACTGGGGGGAAACAAGCATTATAGCATGAAAAGATAATGGGCCAGATCTCCTCATGCTTCAATATAGCCCTTGGAAGGAAGGCATCCTCCAGTGTGGAAAGTAGGCCAGACCTCCATGTGCTTCAGCAAAGCCCAGAGTAAACACATACACTCAGGTAGCAAAACCTCCAGAGGACCCAGTGTCACCCTGGAGAAACAGAAAAACACCACTAGACCTTAGCACATGCCAAAAACCACCACTAGGACCCTCGTTCGTTACCAGGTAAGCTGGCCTCCAGAAGTACCAGCCATCCCCCATCCCACCCTCTCAAAATGGCACCAGATAAAAGGTTCTTCAGGGAGCTTCAGGGCAAGAGCACAGTATCAGGTAAATAATCAGGGCCTGCAGCAACTGGAACAAGAAAGCTAAGACAGTGTTGCTTCCACTGGGTAAACTGAGACAAAATTTACAACTAAGTGGAGAACCCCAAAGACTGGCATTTCTCTAATTAAAAGTCACTTAGAGCATTTTTCATATGACTATACATAGCTTTAATTTCTTGCTCTGAAAACTATCTGTTCATATTCTTTGACCATTTATCAGTTGGGGAATGATTATATTTTTATAAATTCAACTCAAGTCCCCATATATTCTAGAAACGAGGCCTTTATCAGAGATACTGGTAGCAAAAATCATTTCCCAGTTTTCTGTTTCCCTTGTAAAACCTTGGTTGAATTGGCTTTGTGCAAAAACTTTTTAATTTAATATAATATCCATTTTGCATTTTATAATGTTCTCTATCTCTTGTTTGGTCATAAATTCTTCCCTTCTCCATAGATCTGACAGGCAAACTATTCCTTACTTTCCTAGTTTACTTATAGTATCAGTCTTTATCTAAATTGTGTACCCTGGGGCATCTAGATGGCTCAATGAATAGAGCACCAGCCCTGGAGTCAGGAGGTCCTGAGTTCAAATCTGGCCTCACACACTTAACACAAAAACTAGCCATGTGACCTTGGGCAAGTCACTTACCCCCAATTGCCTTATGAATAAATAAATAAATAACATACCCATCTTGTCTTTATCTTGGTGTAGGATGTAAGATGTTGGTCTATGCCTACTTTCTGCCATACTATTTTCCAGTTTTCCCAACAGTTTTGTTAAATAGCGAGTTCCTATTCCAGGAGTTAGAGTCTTTGGATTTATCAGATAGTAGATTACTACAGTCATTGACAATTATGTCTTGCATACCTAACCTGGTCCACTGATCCATGACTCTATTTCTTAATAATAATATTAGTTCATTGTCTATCGTACCTTTTAGTAGGATGTAGTTCCTTTCCATACGGCCTTTATCTATATCTATTTTCTTTGACAATCTCTTGGAGGATGTTGTCTAGGCTGCTTTTTTCATAATGGCTTTCTGGTAGACCAATAATTCTTAAGTTGTCCCTCCTGGATCTTTTCTCTAGGTCAGTTAATTTTCCAGTGAGATATTTTACATTTTCTTCCAATTTTTCGATCGTCTTGTTTTGTTTGATTGACTCTTGCTGCATCATAGAGTTCTGAGTTTCAGATTTATTGTATCTAATTTTTAGCGAATTATGGTCTTCAGTTAATTTTTGAAGATCCTTTTTTAGGGAGGTATTTTCTCCAGTTAATTCACTAATTTTACTTTTGAGACTTTTTTCCAAGTTGGTCACTGCTTCCCTGATTTGGTCTTTAAAATTTTTCTTAAGCTCCTCCAGGAATGCTATTTGGGCTTGAGACCAGTTCATGTTTTCTTCTGTGGTCTCAGGTGTGGGTAAAGAATCTATATTGTCCTGGATGTATGGATTTGGATGTTCTTGCCCTGTATAGTAGGATCAAATAGACTTTCTTACCTTCCCCTTCTCCTTCTCAGCTTCCTACTTTCCCATTATGATTTCCTGTTTCTTAGTTTCTCAGGCTATGAGTTTAGGGCCTGATCCTTGACTTTGAATACCTCTGGATGGCTAGTTTATGGCTAAGTCAGGGAAATCAGTGAGGAATGTAGATGAGTAGGTAGGAGTGATTCTGACCACTTCAGATTTCTGCTTCTATACCCCTGGGTTATAAGTAGGCTTTTGTTGGTGAGGTGAGGTGGGGCTTGTTGGGACCCCTCCCTCTCTTCTCTTCAGGCTCCTGGCTCTCTCAGTTACACCCCTTCTTGGAGACTCTCAAGCCTGAGGCTATTTTCATTAACTTGGGATTTCAATCTGGGTGGGAGACTTATCTTTGGGTTTTCTGCTTGATGAAGGAGGGATGGGAAGATCTGAGCAGCTAGAATTTACTTTGCCATTCCAGCCCCTGTATTATACAGGCAGGCAGTCTCTAAACTTCCAGGCTGGGGGCCAAACGCAGCCGGGGAAGCCGCTGTAATCCACTGGGGGCCCAACTCTCCTTCCTGGCTCCAATGACCCTTCCTGTCCCCTCATGAGACAAAGGTAAGATGACTGAGACTCGCCCTTGGTAAGTCTACAGGCTGGGGCTTTTTCTCTCTGGTGTAGTCTGCTTGTCTGCTCTTAGGTCTGAGCTGTGCAGACCCCACAAGCTCTGTGCTCATCCTGTATGAACACATTGGGCAACCTCCTGGGCTGGACTGTGCCACACTCTGTCTTCCGGGGGCTCCATCACTCCGGAATCAGCTCAGATTCACCCTTTGAGACTTAGTGACCAAGGAGCTCAGTGAGGTTACTGCTTCCTTTTCACCATCTATTTATATCTATTTTTACTTTTGGTTTTTCTAAAATCAATATTGCTACCCCTGGTTTATTTTTTTCACTTCAGCTGACATATAACATTTTCTACTCCTGTCTTTTACCTTTATGCTGTGTGTATCTCCCTGCTTCAAATGTGTTGCTTATAAAGAACATAATATAGGATTACAGTTCTTAATCTACTCTGCTATCAGCTTTCATTTTATGGGAGAGTTTATCCCATTCACATTCAAAGTTATGCTCACTATCTTTGTGTTTCCATCCTATTTTCCCATTTATGGTTTTCTTTCTCCTTTCTCCCTTTCCCTCCTCACTAGAGTTTACCTTTTGACCACTGCTTTCCTCAGTTTGCCCTCCTTTCTATGAACCCCTTCCTTTTCTTTCCTTTTATCCACACTACTTTTTCATTCCCTTATATTCACATCTTGTTTTTTGTTTCTCCTTTCCTTTCCTACTTCCTATAGGGTAAGTTGGATTTCTACATAGTTATTTTATTTTATTTTATTTTACTTTATTTTCTGATCATGTTACATTATATTATTTTCTAGTTATGCTATTCCCTCTTTAAGGCAAATCTGATGAGAGTAGGGTTAAAACAATGCTTATCACCCTTCTTCCCCTCTACCGTAACAGATTTTTGTGCCTTTTCACATGATATAATTTGCCTTTGTTTGTCTACTCCTTTACTTTTCTCACAGCACAATCCCTTTTCACCACTTAATTTGTTTTTTTTTTTTTTGTCATCACAGCAAAGTCAATATATATCCATGCTCTCTCTATGTATATCCCTTTTATCTGGCATAATAACAATACAGTTCTCAAGATATACAAGTGTCACCTTCCCTTCTAGAGATGTAAACAGTTTGCCCTTATTAATAATGTGTTGCTGATTTTTCTGTTCTGTTTATGTTTTTATGCCTCTCGAGCTTTGTATTTGAACATCACATTTTCTGTTGAGTTCCGGTCTTTTCACCATGAAGATTTGGAAGTCCTGTATTTTGCTGAATGTTCATCTTCTTCCCTGCAAGATTATGCTCAGTTTCACTGGGTGGTTAATCCTTGGTTGTAATCCAAGTTCCTTTGCCTTATGGAATATCATATTCCATGCCCTCTGAACTTTTTTTTTGCTTTTTGGAGGGCAATTGGGGTTAAGTAACTTGCCCAAGGTAATAAGGCTAGGTTTATTTGTGTCTGTTAAGCCTCTGAGGCTGGATCTGAACTCAGGTCCTTCTGACTCCAGGGCCAACACTCTACTCACTGCACCACCCTAGCTGCCCCAGCCTCTGAACTTTTTTGTTTTGTTTTGTTTTTTAAAGAAATGCTTTAATAACTTCTGTTTTACATCATTTATTTCCACCAGATTTTGAGTTACAATCATTTCCCCCCCTGTTTTTCCCCTACCCAACCTCCCAGATTAGCAGTCCCACAAGATATCGCTTCCTCCAATCTGCTCTCTCCCACACCTTCTCCCATACCCCCTTCGACTTTTCCATTAGAGGAAGGTGAACCTTTGTGTCCCAATGCCTGCACATGTTATCTCCCAATTACAAGAGAAAGAGTATTAATAATAGTATTTATATATATTTGAAACATTTAATGTTAAGACGTCGAATTTCAAATCCACTTCCTTCCTCCCTTGTCACCCATTCCCTCTGGGGAGATAAGTAATTCAGTATATGTTGTACATGTCTAGCTATGCAAAACATTATCATAGTGGATATATTGTACAAGGCTGCTTAAAATTCCCTCCCACTCACCCCATCCCCCACCTGGTCCATTCCCTACATGATCCTGTCCCTCTTTTATAGTGGGTACTTCCAACCTCCCCTCCCCCCAAGGATGCACTCCCATCCATCATCCCTCCTCTCAACCCCTTCCCCCTATTCTGCTGCAGGTTGAGATATCCCATTTAGTAAGAATGTCATTCTTTCCCTGAACCAAATTCAATGAGAATGTGGTTTTGCCTTTTTTGCCTTCCTATTCTCCCCCTCCCTTGCAACCATTTCCCCTTGCTTCTTCTACATGAGAGAGTTTACCCTACCCTGTCTCTCCCCATCTCCTCTTGCCACTTTCCTCTATCACCTCATAATTTCATCCCTTGAGTATCCTCCCTTCCCAACAAATTCAACCTATGCCCTCTATCCATGTATAACTGTAACCACATACACACACATTCACATACTTATTCATATCACCACACACCCTCCTTCCATTATTCCTCATAGTGAGAAAGATATCATCAGTCACAGGTATTGCTTTTCCATATAGGAATGTAAATAGTTCAACTTTGATAAGTTCCTTTTGATTTCTTTTCCCTGATTACCTTCTCAGGCATCTCTTGCTTCATGTGTCTGGATGTCAAATTTTCTATTCAATTCTGGTTTTTTTCCTCAAGAATGCTTGAAAGCCCTCTATTCCACTGAATGACCATATTTTCCCCTGAAACAAAATACTCAGTTTTGCTGGGTAGGTGACCCTTGGGTTCATTCCCAGTTCTTTTGACCCCTGGAATATCATATTCCATGCCCTTTGATCCCTCAGTGTAGAAGGTGCCAGGTCCTGGGCTATTCTGATTGTGTTTCCACAATATTAGAATTTTTTCTTCCTGGATGCTTTTAGTATTTTCTCCTTGATCTGGGGATTCTGGAACCTGGCTATAATATTCCTGGGAGTTTTCTTTTTGGGATCTTTTTCAGGAGGTGATCGGTGGATTCTTTCAACCTCTATTTTGCCCTCTGCATCTAAAACATCAGGGCAATTTTCCTTGAGAATTACTTGAAGGGTGATTTCTAGGTTCTTTCCTTGATCATGGCTTTCAGGTAGTCCAATAATTTTTAAATTGTCTCTCCTGGATCTATTCTCCAGGTCAGTGGTTTTTCCCATGAGATATTTCACATTGCCTTCTAATCTTTTGTTTGTTTGGATCTGCTTAACAGCATCTTGATTTCTCAGAAAGTCATTAGCTTCCATTTGCTCCAGTCTAACTCTGAAGGAATGAATCTCCTCAGTGACCTTTTGAGATTCTTTTTCCATCTGGCAAATTCGACTTTTTAAGGCATTCTTCTCCTCATTGCCCTTTTGGGCCTCCTTTGCCATTTGAGGTAGTCTATTTTTTAAGGTGTTGTTTTCCTCAGTCAGGCTGTTGACCCTCATTTCATACTTTTCCTGCATCCTTCTCATTTCTCTTTCCAGTTTTTCCTCCACTTCTCTTATTTGATTTTTAAAGTCCTTCTTAAGATCCTCTATGGCCTGCAACCTGCTCATGTTTTCCCCTGGGGCTTTTGGAGCAGGACTTCTGGCCTCAGAGTCCTTTTCCTGCTATATGCCCCCAAAATAGGAGTCTAGGGTTGCATTTTTCTGTTTCCTTTGCCTTGGCATGTTGCCGCTTAATTACTTGACTTTGGGGCTTATTGCCACACTATGGCTTTAAGGCCAGATAGAGGAATTTTTGTCCCGAATGTGTGGGGGGGCAACTTCCCTTTCTGGCAAGCTGTAAACCCACCCACGACTTCCACCCTAGATCACAATCCAGATCCAGGGAGGTTAAAGCAAGAGTGATTACCCTCAAGACTGATCGCTGGATCTCCCTACAAATTCGCAGGCCAGGAGCTGGAGCTGCCTCTGAAATCTACAAAATGGTGTGTCTCCTCAGTGGCTTCTAGCCCCCAGGAGAGGGAGCCGACGCATTCCCCAAATACTGGTCCCAAAGTCCATAGGACACTAACCTCTTAATTTGTCCTAGGCATGTCTATGTTGATAAGTCACCACAGCTGCTGGTGTTCTGGGGTCTCTCCAGCCAGCTGCTGGCCCTGCCACCCTGGGGCTAAAACCTCGGCCCACGAGGACCTGGGCTCGCTCCCTGCGCTCTGCGCGCTGGCTCCCAGACCACTGCACTGGTCCTTCCTGCAGGGCTGCTTGGCTCTCCTCAGTGGGAGGTTAGCTTCTGTGTCGTTCTGTGGGTGCTGGGGCTCCAGAAGTTGTTCAGAGTCCCCTTTTACATAGTTTGGGGGGAATCTGGGGGCAGAGTGGCTTGGATGAGCTGTTTCTACTCTGCCATCTTCAGTCCTTACTTTTCTAAGCTATTGAATTTCTCTTGCACTCCTCTCATTTATTTTCCCAATTTTCTTCTACCTCTCTTATTTGCCTTCTAAAATCTTTCTTGAGTTCTTCTAAGAAGGCTTTTTAGGTTTGGGATCTTATTCTCCTTTGAGGTTTCAGATGTGATATATTGATAATGTTGTCCTCTTCTGAATTTCTGCCTTGACCTTCCCTTTCCCCATAATAAGAATATATGGTTACTGTCCATTTCTGCTTTATGCTCATGGTCTTTGCCTAATTCCTAGCTTTTATAATTGAGCTCTCCTGCTGAAGTGCAAGAGGCACTGACCTAAGCCTCTTTTGCTAAGAACCTAGGCCCTGGTCACTGGCTTTGTGTACTGGGGGCCTCAGGTGCTGGCAGCTGGAGCTTGTAGGGGTCTGCCAACTTACCTGGTGCTAAGCTAGGATCAGCAACACTGTAGCTCTTGAGGTGGGGATGGGGGGTCTTACCCCTGGGGAACACCTGCTCACCTAAGTCTTACACTCCAATGTTGACCCTGAACTTGAATGCTTTGCAGCTGAAAGTCAGAAATGAGCTGTGACTCCTGGAGTTGTGCTTCCTGAAGTTGTGTTGAAGCAATGGGACATTTGGCTGTTGGAAAGAACTGGCACACATGGTGGTTTTCCAAGTTGGTATCTATTGATTCCCCTGCCTGTGCTGAGGCACTCAAGGGTCCCAGTGTTGCCACTGGCCTGTTCCAAAAACCTGCGGCTCAGGATCTGCCCCTGGTTTTCTGAGGTGAGGCTTATGGTTGGGTTATTAGGATGTCTCCCATGCTGTACTTCTCCCCCTCCCCCATAGTAAAGTTGACCTTTCCTGGCAATCCTCCAAACTTCCTGGACTATAAGACTGCTGCGCCCTGTCTTTCTGCTCTTTCAGCTGTTTTTCTTGGGATGATATTTTCTGGGCTTTCAGAGGTCAATAAGGGAGGGTAAGAGTGACTTACTTCTTACTCTGCTTTCTTGGCTCCTGGAAGCTGAACCACTTTATTTTCTTACTTTTTTGCATTGTTTTGTTTTGATTTTGCAACACAGCTAATTTGGACATTTATTTTGCATGACTTCAAATGCTTGCCTTCTCAATGGGCTGGGGAGGAAGGAGGTAGAGAGTTGCAACCCAGAATTCAATAAAATGAATGCTAAAAATATATAATTAAAAAAAACATAAGCTAATATTACATGGTGAATAAACTAGAATCCATTCTGTTAATATTAGGAGTAAAGTATAGATATCCATTATAACCACTACTCTTTGGTTTACATCAAGAAATGCTACATATAGTAATAAGAAAAAAAATAATTTGAAGGAGCAAAGAGGAAAGAAAACTGTAACTTTCTGAAGATGATATGATAGTCTATTTGGAAAACGTTAGAGAAATATTTAAAAATTAATCAATAAAATTCAATTCTAAGTGTATCAGTACCAAGAATTATCCCTTTCCCTACTCCCTTTGAGTGTTCCTTTAGAGACTCTTTTATTTCCTTTTCTGAGATGTTTGTTTTACTATGTGAGAGGAAGTTCTGATGACAGCAGTCTATCGATTTTGGGACAAAAATGGGGCACTCATAGATCACAAAATAGTCAACAAAATAAACCTTATTTAGCCCTATTATATTAAGGACATCCAACAAAAATACAGTATAAAATATAATACTCACCCTCCCTTCCCTCATATGCAAACATGTCTGTTCAGTTGGACAGTGAAAGTATGGTGTCTCCATTGGTCTTCAGACAGGCAAGTGGTAGAGGCCCTGACTCTGTATGGGTGACTATGAAATAGGGTAAGGATAGACAGGGACAAATCAGGTATCAGTATCAGATTTGTTGTCTCTTAGGGACAATTGATCCCCATTTCTGGGAAATGGCTAAACAATGACCCTATCACATAGTATTATATACATACATGCATGTATACATGCATGTATGTGGGTATGCATGTATGTATGTATATATGTATGTATGGGTGTATACACATAGCTAATTTTATTGTTCTGTTTTTATATTGCCTCAGTTCCTTGAGGAGGGGGACTGTCTTGCTTGCTTATCTTTATTTTCCTAGGCCTTAGCCTCTTGTCTGGCACATTATAAGCACAGTTTTAATCATTCTTCTGAAGCTTTACAAATAATGAAGCTGGGAACATATTTTGAATGTTATATATGGATCAAAGATATAGAAATATGTAAATCACAGGAGTTTTGTGCAGTGATTTGGGGAAATTTACTATTTTCACAAAAGGATCAAAAAAAGAAGCATATTTTTTCTGTTATAACAATAACTGCTTACAATTATACAAACTACCCCTCATGGCAACTCCCTCTACCAATGTGAATAAGCAAATGCTCTGAAAATTACAGAATAATTAAGGGCACCAAAAGGTTAAATAACTAACCTACATTAATACAAGGTAAACTTGGAACTTGAACCCACGTCTTCTGAACTCTCTGGCTCTTTCTCCAGCCCCAAAGTCATGCTGCCTCTCTAGTAAACATACTGGGTTAAAATAATCCTCAAACTTTGGAGCAACAAGAAATTTTCCCACACAGCATTTTGTCAAAGACAAATAATCCCCCCCCCCCCCCACCTTCTCCTTTACATCCTTATGTGGGGATAATTCGTTAGGATCAGATGGGTGTATCCAGCAATGAATTTCCTGTAGTTGAAGAAGGGCAAGCAACCAGAGATCTCAGCCCTTCCCATTCTTTGGCTCATAATCAATTTCCAAAATTCTACTCAACTTTTCCAAAGTACAAGTACTTTCCTTTTTCTTTATTAACAAACTCTTAATAGTCAATTTTTTAAAGCACTCTAAAGTAAATTAGTCACTGCTAGATTGGTACCAAATATGCCAAATGTTAGCCTACAGCAAAATTTTAAGGCTGAGTTACAAGACCCTTAAAACAATTTTCTAATCAAAATACAGACAGACACTTAGCTATGTCAAAGCTGATAAAGCACAGAATTCTACAAGGTTGACTGAGAAAAATTTTAGGCCCTAAAGAAACTGGAGATAGAAAAATCCCTGTATTGTAACCACTGCTAAACAGCCCAATCTGTACAGTGATAATATAGAGCAAAAGCCTTTTGTGTCATAATAAAATCTGAAGGGAAATTTTTGAAGTTTCACATTTAGAAAATTAATAATAGATTCGATTCAGCTTTCTAATAACTGATATTCTAATTACAACAAGAGTGTTATCTATTAATCAGATTCATAATCCAAGTCTATCTTCTCTGTTCTGCCCTCCACTCAGTTGCTAGTACCTCTCAAATATTAAGCAGGCGAGACAAAAATAATATATTCCAACCAATCCCACTCTGGGAGGAACCCAGTTAAGTGCAGGCTCTAGTGACTGGGAGTTGACTGTTTATTTTTCTCCCTTTATTACTAAGGAAATTAGATAAAATTAACTATTGTGTTTTGTTAGGCAGGACAAGGAGGAGAGTAGATGTAAAAGTAAAAAGCAATATATATATATATATATATATATATATATATATATATATATATATTCTTTTTCAATCACCCCCTTAAGATGGCTCAGATGTTTTTGCCTGTTTTGATTTTATTTTTCTTTTCTTTTGCTTGTTTGTTCTATATGTCTGATTTCATTAGAGTAGGCATCTCCTAGAGTTGCCTCAGAAAAATCTCTCAGCAAAATTCTAATGGGATGGGGAAGTAGTATTCAATTCACAGCTTTTTACCATTGCTTGGGCCAGAGGTGAAGTCATATAAGGTGAAGTCAATAAGTGTGAACTGACCCTGTAGCTTCCTTACTTGGAGGCCTATTTCCCATAACCTCTCTCTTCTCAAAGGAAAATGAGAAAATTTTCATTCCAAATCTAGGTGATTATCCAATGATACTCCCCACAAAAAATTCTGCAAGATGTACAAATCATTGTTATAAATATGCCATTTTTTAAACAAAAGAGAAGCCCTTCAGCTCATAGTGAGACCTTATTTATTCTTCTTTCATATATAATTTTAATTGTATCAGTTACTTGATTTCTATGTCCATGGCATATTAGAAGCTATGGGACAATGACAGTTGCCAACCCCAGAGAAAACTACCAAAATATACCAGAGCTCAAAAAACTACTTAATATAGTTCTGCTTCTTGCACCTTATTTGTATAAAATAATTACTTTTTAGCTGTTCCTTACATTTTAAAGTAATATCATACTCAGGCCTACCCCAATATTTCTTATGAACTACGCAATTACTAACAAAGTTCTTAGACATACATCTTATGTACATAAAAAAGTAACAGTCTATCCTTATTCAATTCATTTTAATCCTTGTAATCATACCAGTTTTTGGTATGTACCTTACATTTCTCTTGGCTCTTGTATGTCAAATCTTTAGTTAAATTAAGGGGTTTTCCCTACCAAGTCCTGATAATCTGACAATTCATTACATGTCCATTTTTTCCCACTCAGGATTATGTTTAGCTTTTCTGGGTATAATTTTTTTCAGTCAGAACCCCAGTTCTTTTGTTCTCCCATATATAGTATTCTAATACCTATGGTCTTTTAGTGTCACCGTTGCTAGGTCTCCTATGATTCTAATTGTGGCACTACCATATTTAAATTGCTCTTTTCTCATTGCTCATAATATTTTATCTTTGAGATGGGGATTTCAGAATTTGACTATAATATCCCTATGGGTTTTTCTCATAGGATCTCTTTCAGGTTGAGTGGTGGGTGTTTTCTATTTCTACTTTCCACCCTTCCTATAACGTGTGAGGATAATTATTTTCTGTATTACTGTATCAAGATTCTTTTTTGATCACAGCTTTCAGGAAGTCCAATTATTCCTATGTTTTCTCTTCTTGATCTCCAAGATCAGCTGTTTTTCTTAAGAGATGGTTCACATTCTCCATTTTTTCCTTTTTTTACATTTTGTTTCACTATTTCTGGGTCTCATAATGTTCCTAGCCTCCCCTTGCCCAATTCTGATTTTCAAGGAGGCAAATTCTTCCTTAAGATTTTGGATCTCTGTTTTTAATCAGTTGACTTTCTTTTCATAATCTTTTTCTTTTTCTTGTTCTTATTTTTATTTTTAGTTTCTCCTCAATCTCTCTCATTTGATTTTTAAAGTATTTTTAAGTTCTTCTATGAATTCTTTTTAAGCAGGTGACTATTTATCTTCAGTATCCTCCTCTGAAGACAAACCCCAGTCTTCTCTATTCCCATAGTAACTCTCTGTGGCTGAACTCTTTCTCATTTGTCTGTCCATTTTTTGTTGTTGTTGTTGTTCATTTGTAGTAGCTTATTTTTTTAATTTAAACAAATGCTTTTATTAACTTCTGCTTTACATCATTCATTTTCACCATATTTTGAGTTACAATCATTTTCCCCCTTGTTGTTCCCCTATCCACCCTCCCAGAATAGCAGTCCCGCAAGACATCGCTTCCTCCAATCTGCTCTTTCCCCTATCCTCTCCCACACCCCCTTCGACCTCTCCATTAGAGGAAGGTGAATCTTTGTGTCCCAATGCCTGCATATCTTATCTCCCAATTACAAGCAAAAGAGTATTAATAATAGTATATATATATATATATATATATATATATATGTATATTTGAAACATTTAATCTTAAGACCTTGAATTTCAGATCTATTTCCTTCCTCCCTTGTCACCCATTCCCTCTGGGGAGATAAGTAATTCAGTATATGTTGTACATGTCTAGCTATGCAAAACATTATCATAGTAGATATATTGTACAAGGCTGCTTAGAATTCCCTCCCCCTCATCCCATCTCCCACCTGGTCCATTCCCCACTTGATCCTGTCCCTCTTCCATAGTGGGTACCTCCAACCTCCCCTCCCCCCAAGGATTCCCTCCCATCCATCATCCCTCCTCTCCTCCCCCTTCCTCCCATTCTGCTGTATGTTGAGATGTCCCACCTAATATGTATGGCATTCTCTCCCTGAACCAAAATTCAATGAGAATGTGGTTTTGCCTTTTTGCCTTCCTATTTTTCCCCTCTCCTGCAACCACTTGCCCCTGCTTCCTCTACATGAGATAGTTTACCCCACCCTGTCTCTCCCCATTTCCTCCTGCCACTTTCCTCTCACCTCACAACTTCACCCCTTGAGTATCCTCCCTTCCCAACAAATCCAACCTATGCCCTCTATCCATATATAACTGTAAACATATACACACACATTCACATATGTATTCACATGACCATACACACTTCTTCCATTATTTTCATAGTGAGAAAGATTTCCTCAGTCACAGTTATTTTTTTCCATATAGGAATGTAAATAGTTCAACTTTGATAAGTTCCTTTTGATTTCTTTTCCCTGATTACCTTCTCAGGCATCTCCTGCTTCTTGCATCTGGATGTCAAATTTTCTATTCAATTCTGTTTTTTTCCTCAAGAGTGCTTGAAAGTCCTCTATTCCACTGAATGACCATATTTTCCCCTGAAACAAAATACTAAGTTTTGCTGGGTAGGTGGCCCTTGGGTTTATTCCCAGCTCTTTTGCCCTCTTAGTCTATTTTTTAAGGAGTTGTTTTCCTTAGTCAGGCTGTTGACCCTCATTTCATATGCATCCTTCTCATTTCTCTTTCCAATTTTTCCTCCACTTCTCTTATTTGATTTTTAAAGTCCTTCTTAATGTCCTCTATGGCCTGCAACCCACTCATGTTTTCCCCTGGGGCTTTTGGAGCAGGACTTCTGACCTCACAGTCCTCTTCCCGCTCCATGCTTTGACGGTCCTTGCCCCAAAGTAGGAGTCTAGGGTTGCATTTTTCTGTTTAATTTGCTCCCTTTGCCTTGGCATGTTGCCACTTAATTACTTGACTTTGGGGCTTGTTGCCACACTATGGCTTTGCCGACAGATAGGGTAATTTTCATCCTGAACGTGTGTGGGGGGGCAATTTCTGTTTCTGGCAAGCTGGAAACCCACCCACAACCTCCACCCCAGATCACAATCCAGATCCCAGAGTGGCTTGGATGCATTGTTTCTACTCTGCCATCTTGGCTCCAGTAGCTTAATTTTTATAATCACCTCTAGTCCTGGGGTATTAGGATGGTGCCTCAGACCTCAGATCTTCCTTCAGTTCTCCCCTTTGGCCTGTAATTAGTACCAAGATTTCCAGCCTCCTGTAAGTGCCTATAGCCAGCAGCTGCTTATGCAAATCACCAGGCATGTACTGGTTCCTTCTCACCCCTGCCACATCACTGCAGCACAGCTGGGTCTGGAGTTCCTTGTCAGCAGAGGTTCTTTTGAGCTTCCCTGGCTCAGATGCCCAACACCCCTCACTGTCTGGGGAGTAAAAGTTCCTGTGGCTGGGGCCAAGGCAGCCGCTCAAACTAGCTAATCTCATTGGCTTCCTGCTTATTATTTAAGGGGACCTAGGACCTAGACTGGAGATGTTTGCTCTTTACAGGGACCAAACCTCATCCTGGGACTTTTCTTTAGTTCTTATCTGATTGTCCCAGGAAGACCCCTGTTCTGCCCCTACTCTTATTTATTTTTACTGCTCTATGTTTGCCCTAGGCACTATTTCATCTCTTTTTAATGGGGAAAATCTTGAATTGGCAATTTTCTTTACCTACTCCAACACCTTCTGAGAATCCTCTACCCTGTATTTTGTAGCTTCAGTCACCATAATGGCTCATTATAGTGGAGTTCTTTTAGTTTGTTTGTTACTCCATTCCTCTAGGTTACTTCCTGACTTTGGATTTGATATTGGGCTGAATTCGGCCATATTTATGGATGGAAAGTTTAAGGTCATCCTTATGCTGCTTTCTTGGAGTACTGAGTACTTTGTGACCCCCCAGGATCTCACGGACAATTTGGGGAATTGCAAGTATTCAGGGCTTCCAGAGTGGTTTGAACTAGAGCAATGTCTGATTATGGCTCCCATGATCTGCACTCTGTAAGCTCCCAACCTAAGTTTGGGCATGAGTAAGAATAGATTGCTCCTGGACTCAGCCTGCTGGAGAACTCTGCTGGTTCAGACCAGCACAACTGTAGGTTCCTCTTTGGTTTGATATTCCTTCCCTGTTAATTGCTTGTAAGTTCCTCTTTGGTTTGATATTCCTGCCCTGTTTATTTCTTGTAGGTTCCTCTTTGGTTTGATATTCCTGCCCTGTTTATTTTTCAGCAGGCTGGGTTAAGACTCTGAAATTATAGCTTAAAAAGAGCAAGGCTCACTTATCTTCTTAAGAGGAAGTGGGAGCACCTCAGTTAAGGAATCCAGTTGAATTACAGAAGTTGTTAGCAGAGAGAATGTCCATAACCATATGGAGTCTGGCAGAGACTAAGTATCATGTGTTTTGCTCCCACATAAAACCAGGGTGACAAATAAATGTAAAAATATCAATGAACACTCATAATTGATGGGGTTTTTTTTGAGTGGATATTAACTAAAGAGTATTATAAGGCTGGCTTAACTTTTCTGTCCATTTCACATATGAAATGGAAGCTCTGCAGATCTTATACCAACAATACTTTTTGGAGAATTCCATTCAAAATAGTTAATTTTTTTTAAGTTTTTACACTCAAAGAGGTAAACAATTAAATAGAAATCATGACTATTCAAAATTACTTGTTACCTAAAGACTATGGGTAAAAAAGGCATATTAGTTAAAGAATGTCATACAAACAAGGACTATAAAAGTGTCTATGACAGCAAAACTTCATTGACCATATAATATCTATTCAGGCAGATACAAATGGGTGAAACACCTGTCATGTGAAAATCCTGATATAGGAACTCTCTCCACATAAGCAGACTGCTCACACAAAGTAAGTAATTTACTTAAGCAAATGTCAAAGGTATGATTTGAACCAAGGTCTAACTCAAAGTCCAGCACCCTATCTTGTCTGCTAAGCTGTTTCTCTTCAATTAAGTTTACTATTGATAAATATTTTAATATAATAAGTTTTCATTAAGTTTTCCAAGAATTGTTTGATAGAGTATCAACAAAGAAGGACAATGATCAATGAAATAACATACTCATAAGCTAAAAGAGTCACAGTAGTTTGTCTAAAGTAGAAATGGGTTTTTCCTTCTAAGCACCAAGGAGGAAGTGGAGGAAGAAAAATAAAAGTGGAAGAGCAAATAGCATCAGTGGAATCCTTCCTGATATTCCCAACTGCTAGAGCATTCCCCTCAAAATTCTGCATTGTACATATGAAAGGTAACATAGCATAGTGAATAAAGAGCTGTCCCCTGAGCTAAGAAGAACCAACCAGAACATACTGGCTGTGTGGACATGGGCAAGTCACTTAACCTCTGATGGCTCTAGGCAATTCTCTAAAATTAAAAGTTTGAAATCAGGTTCCAACTTGAATACATAGAGACAGTTTTCCTACTGAGGAGTTCCTTAGTCAGAGGATGATAATATCACTTTGCTGGTACACATGCTCCCCATACCAATGAAATCACAAGTCACTATTCCTAACCAGCAAGGTTTGGAGGTTAAGGTACAAAGCAAACAAAGTGAGAGGAAAATTCTCATTTATTTCCTCCTTCCAATTAAATAGGTGTGATTACTCTTCTGGATCACATATTTGGGCAATGGGTATTTTGGGTAGTCCCAGGTTATGGTTTTTCCTTAATCATCTGGCTGGAGCAAAGGACTTACTTTTTAGTCTAGAGTAAATTAACGTTGTTTCACTTGGTTGTATTTCTGATATTTCATGAGCTTGTATAATACAAATTTTAGTAAAAAAATTTGAAACATAAGTTTTCTCACAGTAAGCTCAGAGAACCCAATTTTAGTTTTGTTGTTCAATTATTTAGTCCTGACATTTTTTAAACCCCATGGACAAAAGAACACCAGACCCTTCTATCCTACATTATCTTCTGAAGTCTGTCCAAGCCCATGTTTGTTGCTTCCATGGCACTATTTATCCATCTCATCCTCTATTGTTCCCTTTTCCATTTGCCTTTAATCTTTTCTAACATCAGGGCCTTTCCCAAAGATTCCTATCTTTTCCTTATGTGGTCAAAGCACTTGAGTTTCAGTTTCAGTATTTGACCTTCCAGTGAAAAGTCAGAATTTATTTCTTTAAGTATTGATTGATTTGATCTCATTGCTGTTTGTTAAAGGTAGTCTCAAAATTCTTCTCTAGCACCACACTTTGAAAGTGTTGACACTGTGGTCTCAGCTTTCCTTATAGCCCAGCTCTCGCAATGATACATTACTACTGGAAAAATCATAGCTTTGACTATCTATACGGACCATTATTGACAAGGTAATGTTTCTGCTTTTTATTGACCTTTACTGACAAGGTAATGTTTCTGCTTTGAAGTATGCTGTCCAGATCTGCCATTCCTTTCCTTCCAAGGATCAAATGTCTTTTAATTTCATGGCTACAGTTGCCATCTGCAGTGATCTTTCAACTCAACAATATATCTAACAATGTTTCCATTTCTTCTATTTGCCAGGAAATGATGAGACTAGTTGCCAAGTTATTTTTTCTTTACGTTACGTTTCAAAGCCAGATTTAATACTCTTCTTTTCACCTTCATCAACAGTCTTCTTAATTCTTACTTTGTACCAGGAGAGTGGTATTATCAGCATATGAGACTGTTGATATTTCTCCCAGCAATCTTAATTTCAGCTTTTGATTCATCCAGTCTGGTACTCTGCATATAGGTTATACAAAT
>WOXC01005884.1:0-165000 GCA_011680675.1 Gymnobelideus leadbeateri | reverse complement strand
TAAGCGTGCATATCCTTTCACCCACCACTCCTAGGTCTATATCCCAAAGAGATCAAAGAAAGAAGGGTATACAAAAACATCTATAGCAGTTCTTTTTGTGGTGGCAAAAAAATAGAAATTGAAGGGATGCCCATGAATTACAGAATGCCTGGATAAGTAATTTGTTATAGATGATAGTAATGGAACACTATTGTGCTTTAAGAAATGACAAGGGGATGACCTATATGAACTGATGCAGTTAAATGAACACAACCAGGAGATCATTGTATAGAGTAACAGCAATATTGTAATGATGATCAACTATGAAAGACCTAGCTACTCTAACCAATACAACGATCAAAGACAATTGTGAAGCACTAATGAAAAACACTAACAACTTCTAGAGAGAGAATTGATGAACTCTTGAGTGAAAACTGAAGTATATTTTTTCTTGCTTTTTTTGGCTACAAGGCTACCATGGAAATGTGTTTTGTAGGATTTCAACATGTATAATTGATATACTGCTTGCCTTCTCAGTGGGTGGGAAAGATGATGGAGGGAGAGTATTTGAAACTCAAAAAATTTTAAAAGAACATTAAAAATGAATAAATAAATTTTTAAAAACAATATTTTTACTTGAAATGTATCTCAAACTCTAGAATATCTGCAAGTAGAAGAAAAACAGCTATCATGGACATCTCATTACCATCACAAGAAAAGGATACAATTGGATTCACAAAATCAAATCTGTAAATAAATATTTTCTCTGTGTAGGAGGTACATTCCAAAGAATGAAGGACTTTAAAATCTAAAAATAAAATTTTACATCCTATTAGGTTCCACTTACCAGGTAAAGTTGGTCTCTGTGTGTCTCTGTTTCTTTCAACTATTTTTTTTGGAGGGCAATTGGGGTTAAGTAACTTGCCCAAGGTCACACGGCTGGGATTTTATGTGTGTGTGCATTAAGTGTCTGAGGCCGGATCTGAACTCAGGTCCTTCTGACTCCAGGGCCCGCGCTCTAACTCACTGCACCACCTAGCCGCCCCTCTTTTAACTACTAAACTTAAACTTAAAACAGGGAGGAATAATGGAGAGAAAGGTTCTAAAATCAAAAAACCTCAGAATTGGAAAGAATTATAGAGCCCATCTAACTACTCATGCCAGAATAGAAATCCCAGTCACAACACTGCCAAGTGCTCATCCAGTGTCTGACTCTGCCAGTGATGGAAAAGTCCCTCCAAAGGTAGTCTATACAACTTTTGGACTGTTCTAGTTAATTTTTTTTTGTTTATACCAACCCTAAATTTGCTGCCTCTGTAACTTCAACCCCTTTTGCTAATAGTTTTGGCCTTTAAAGTCAAGTAGGATAAAACCAAGCACTCTTTCATAACTTTTTCATAGAGTTTTAAGAATCAAATGAGCTAAAGTAAAGAAAGTACTTTGCAAATTTTAAAGCACTATACAAATTCAAATACTTGAAGTCAGGAGCCATGTCCCCACTACATCTTTTCTTTTTCAGGTTAAATGTCCTCAGTTCTTTTAACCAGTCTTCTTAAGGTAAAGCCTCTGATTTCATTACCTTGGTCATCTTTTTATGGATATATCCCAGCTTGTCAACATCTTCCTAAAATGTTGCACACAAAAAACAGAGTAGAATAGAATTCTCACTTTCCCCATTCCAGACACTATTTCTTCAAGCAACCTAGACTAGCATTGTTTTGTTTAGTTTTTTTTTTTTTTTTTTTTGGCTACAATGTCACCCTGTTAACTTATACCAAAATAAAGTCCAGTATTCTATCTCAAACTGCTCTTTCCTGCATTCCATTCTCCAACCAAAGAGGGCTATATCTTTTTTCCCAGCATGATAGCTACTTTCCTACCACCATACTTTGTTCATAATGCTATTTCCTCTTTCTAGAAGAATTATTCTCACCAAAATACTCTGCTCCAGTCTGTGCTCCCGACTCTCCAGACTTTACCCTTAAAACTGCCTTCTCATCTTAGAATGATCCCTTTCTTCCATTGATGAGTTCTGTCCTTTACTCTGGAGACAGGCTTAGTTAGACTAGTCACGGCTTACTAATATACCAGGTATACTTCTGACTCTCATCATTTCACCACCAACCCCCTATATAGGTGTCTCCTGCCTTCTCCTTTTTGAGCTCCCTTTTATTTTGTTTTCTCTTCCCCAATTTGTGTCTAATCATTCCAGTTGTGTCTGATTCTTCATGACATCATTTTGGGGTTTTCTTGGCAAATATAATAGAGTGGCTTGCCATTTTCTTTTCCAGTTCATCTTGCAGATAAGGAACTAAGGCAAACAAAGTCAAGAAATTTGCCAAGGGTGACACAGCTAGTATATGTCTGAGGCCTAATTTGAATTCATTAAGAGTTTTCCAGGGGCGGCTAGGTGGCACAGTGAATAGAGCGCCGGCCCTGGAATCAGAAGGACCTGAGTTCGGAGCAGGCCTCCAACACTTAATCCGCACAAACAAAAACCTAGCCGTGTAACCTTGGGCAAGTTACTTAACCCCAATTGCCCTAAAGGGGCGGCTAGGTGGCGCAGTGAGTAAGAACACCGGCCTCGGAGTTTGGATGACCCGAGATCAGATCCGGCCTCAGAAAATGAGCACCCACGCATAAATCAAATGACTACCCGTGTAACCTTGAGCAAGTTACTTAACCCCAATTGCTTTAAAAAAAAAAAAAGTTTTCCAGCCCAGCACTCCATCCACTGTGTCATCTAGCTGCCTCTCTTCCCCAGTTAGCTAGTGTTATCATTCAAGCGAAAGATCATTATGGACAGGTACTCACTTTGTTTATATTTGTATCTCCTGTGCTTATAACAATACCTAACCTATAGTAAATGATTAACAAATGTTTGTTTCTAGACTTTTCCCTCTTAACACAATTTCACTCTTCTTTTCAATTACCAGGTCAAACCTATCTTTTTAGCTAATTATTCGTTGATCCCATTCCATCTAACAACCCCTGGTTATAATTAATCTGTTTTTCCTCTGAACAGCGAAGTACTATGTACTTGTCTTATTTAGGGGTTATGTAGTCTGTTGTTTTTACTTTGTGTACTTATAATTAGATCCCTATACTAATAAGAAAATACTCAAAATAGGGGCAGCTAGGTGGCACAGTGAATAAAGCACCGGCCCTGGAGTCAGGAGGAACTGAGTTCAAATCCAGCCTAAGACAATTAACACAAAAAACTAGCCATGTGACCTTGGGCAAGTTACTTAACACCAACTGCCCTCCAAAAAAAAAGAAAGAAAAGAAAAAACAGAAAATACTTAAAATAATATACTTGACTTAGTCATGAAAAATTCTGCTCCACAATGCAACTTAAGTGGGAAAATAAATTTCTTTAGTCAATTTTATTTGTCGTCATGATCAGAATTAAAGTATTTTATTCATTCAAGAACTGATATGAAAACTTAAAACTGAAAAAGAAAACAAAAGGTCTTTATACTAAATATCACTAAAAGTGAAATCATTTCTCTACCTTACTCATGACTTTTTTTTTACCACCATCAGAAGACTGTTGACAGAAAGAGGTAAATGAAAATGAAATAAACAAACTGCAAAGTCATTTCCTAAATAAGAGCTCACCAAATGAAGTTCACAAAGAAGAATAACCTTTAATTTCACTTGAAAGAATAGTTTAGTGACCAAAATTGGAGAAGGGAAAAAAAGACATAAAATGTGAATCTATGTTTCAAAGGGAAGATCACACCACACCAATTATATAGTTAGGGTCAAAAAAGGAAAACTTTCTCTTCTTAAAAAGAGTTATGGAAATGGAAAATCTTTGTAATAGCAATTCTTTAACTAAAATCCTAAAATCACTTTTTAACAGAGTTATGTGGTAAATCAAAGTAAAAGCAGAAGGGAACAGTTCTCACGTTTAAACTGAATCATCTAATTCTACCATCCAGAGTTAGACAAAACATATAAGAAATTATATCAACTAAACCAGCCAATCAACCCAAAGAACTCTATTTCTGCTTCAGAACTCTAGGGTCCGGTGCCACAGGAACAGAAAATGTAAACCTTATTCCCTTTCTGAAATAAAACAAACAGCTACATTCCCTCCCAAATAACCTTCCTCCCCCCAATGCCAACTACTACCCATTTCATATTTTAGCAAGAAATAGCTTGGTACAGTATCCTTATATTTTAAGTCTTGTTTGAATGCTGTCAGCAGGATCCATGCCATGGGGTCACCTAAAACAGCACTCAATATATACTAACTAAGTGTTATATAACTAAACACCAGACATAAAAAGAAAGGTAAAATACAGTCACTTCTCTCCAGGAGCTGACAACGTAATAAAGGAAATGTGATATTAACAACTAGGTACAAACAAGCTACATATAGGAAACAAAGAGGGAAGGATTGAGAAAAGTTTCCTGTGGAAGGTATGATTTATGCAGGTACTATGAATGAAGCCAGGAAAGCTGGAAGGCAGGAATTAATAAAGAAAGCATTCAATTAATGAGGGACAGGCATGGAAATACCCACAGTTCAGAGATATTCACGGAATAATAAAGAAGCTAATGTCACTAGATAAAAGAGTACATGGGGGAAAGGAAGTGACTAGAAAAGTGAAGGGAGATAGGCCTGGGTTATAAAGAGATTGAACACCAAACAGAGGATTTTATATTTAATCCTGGAGTTGATAAGGTGCCAAAGGAATTTACTGGGGGAAGGGGGTAGGTACTGCAGACAGGCAGTGACATCATTAGACCTGCATTTAGGAAAATCACTTTGATGGCTGAGTGGAGGAAAACTAGAGTGGGGAGAGTCTTGTGGTAGACAGAACAACCAAAATGCTATTGTAATAATCCTGGCATGAGGAGAAGCAGGTTTATAGCAGTGTAGTGTCAACCTCAGAGAAGAGAAGGTGAAATGTATAATAGGTGGTAAAAAGGTAAAATTGATATTTGGAAACAGATTGGATATGAGTGGTAGAGAATGATATCTAGGTTGTAAACTGCGGAGACAGAGGAAAGTGGTGCCCTAGACAGTGGTTATAAGTTCATTAGAGAGTAGAATGTCTTAGTATGAAAAATTTTTGGTGCTTCCACAACTAAACAGTAGGAAATTGGGATCAAGACAGGGTAAATTAATAAAGTTCATTTTGTAATGAAGTGTACTGTGGTGAAAGGCTAATTTGTTTCCTTAAGAATGTTTTTTGTTATTTTTTTTGGCAGCCAAGATGGCAGAGTAGAAACAGCAATTCCACGGTGCTCCAGCCCACACCACTTCAAAATTATGTAAAAGGGGACTCTGAAAAACCTCTGGAGCTCCAGCACCCACAAAATGACACAGAGAAACTAACCTCCTGCTGAGGACAGCCCAACAACCCAGCAGGGAGCGGCCAGCACAATGCTCTGAGAGCTGAGCCCAGGACCTTATAAGTATGAGGATATAGCCCCAGGGCAGTCGGACTAGCAGGCAGCTGGAGGGACCACAAAAAACCAGCAGCTATGGCTTTTCCAGAAGTACCAACATATATATGCCTAGGACAAAGTGAGAGGTTAGTCCCCTTTGGACCTTGGGACCAGTATTTGGGAACACATCAGTTTCTTCCACTGGGGGCGAAAAGCCACTGAGGAGCCACATCACAGCTGCCATTTTGCAGCTTCAGTTGCAGCTTCAGCCCCTGGCCTATGAACTGTAGGGGGATCTGACGATCAGTCTGGGGGGTAATCGCTCTTGCTTTAACCTCCCTGGATCTGGATTGCAATCTGGGGTGGAGGTCTTGGTGTGTATGTCCAGCCTGCCAGAGTGAGTGGGGGCTGCAGGGAGGGCACCAAACTAATACCTCTGGCAGTTGAGAAGACATCAACGTTTGGGACAGATACTTCCCTTTCTGGTGGGAGAGACCTACTGTGGCAGCAAGTCCAAAAGTTAATTAAGTGGAAACATGCCTAGGCAAAGGAAACAAAATAAAAAGAAAAATTCACATTAGACTGCTATTTGGGGGGCAAAAAGGATCAAGGCATGGAATAGGAAGACTGTGAGGTCAGAACTCCTGCACAAAAAGCCCCAAATGAAAATGACTGTGTTAAAGGCCACAGAGGACCTTGAGAAGAATTTTAAAAACCAAATAAAAGAAGTGGAGGAAAAACTGTGAAAAGAAAAGAGAAGGATGCAGGAAAAGTATGAAATGAGAGTCAACAGGCTTACTGAAGAAAACAACACCTTAAAAATAGACTAACTCAAATGGCAAAAGAGGCCCAAAAAGGCAATGAGGAAAAGAATGCCTTAAAAAGCTGAATTTGCCAGATGGAAAAAGTATCTCAAAAGCTCAATGAGGAGATTCATTCCTTCAGACTTAGACTAGAGCAAATGGAAGCTAGTGACTTTATGAGAAATCATGATGCTGCTAAAAAGGTCCAAGCAATTGAAAGAATAGAAGGTAATGTGAAATATCTCATGGGAAAAAACCACTGACCTGGAAAATAGATCCAGGAGAGATAATTTAAAATTATTGGACTACCTGAAAGCCATGATCAAAGAAAGAACCTAGAAATCATCCTTCAAGAAATTCTCAAGGAAAATTGCCCTGATGTTCTAGACCCAGAGGGCAAAACAGATGCTGAAAGAATCCACAGATCACCTCCTGAAAAAGATCCCGAAATGAAAACTCTGAGGAATATCATAGCCAGGTTCCAGAATTCACAGATCAAGGAGAAAATACTCCAAGCAGCCAGGAAGAAACAATTTCAATATTGTGGAAACACAATCAGAATAGCACAGGACCTGGCAGCTTGTACACTGAGGGATCGAAGGGCATGGAATATGATATTCCCCAGGGCAAAGGACCTGGGATTAAAACCAAGAATCACCTACCTGGAAAAACTGAATATTTTGTTTCAGTGGAAAATATGGTCATTCAGTGCAATAGAGGACTTTCAAGCATTCTTGAGGAAAAAAACCAGTTGAATAAAAAGTTTGACAATCAGACACAAGAAGCAAGAGATGGTTGAGAAGATAAACAGGGAAAAGGAATGAAAAGGAACTTATCAAAATCAAACTATTTATATTCCTACATGGAAAAAAAAATAACTATGACTGATGAAACTTTTTTCATTATGAAAATAATTGAAGAAGGATATATGGACATATGAATACATATATGAATGTGTATATATGTTTACAGGTATACATGGATAGAGGGCACAGGTTGAAATTGGTGGGGAGGGAAGATACTTAAGGGGTGAATTTAAGATGTGAGAGAGGAATGTGGCAAGAGGAGATGGGGAGAGACAGGGTGGGGTAAACTATCTCATGTAGAAGAGGCAAGGGGAAGTAGTTGCAGGAGAGGGGAAGAAGAGGAAGGCAAAAAGGCAAAACCATATTCTCATTGAATTTGGCTCAGAGAGAGAATGACAAACATACTAAATGGGATATCTCACCCTGCAGGAGAGTAGGGGGTAGGGGATATGAGAGAGGGGATGATATAGGAAAGGGCATGCTGGGGGGAGTTGAGGTTGGAGGTATCAATTTTTGAAGAAGGACAGGATCAAAATAGGGAATGGTCCAGGAGGGGGGTGGTATGGGTGGGTGTTAGGGTTCCGAGGGTCTCGACCCTACAAGAACATGTTTATCTTTTCCCAGTCTTCGGACGTCTCCGACTTCTAGACTTTCTAGAAGAAGTACCCACGCAGAACACCCTTCTGTTTAAGGAGAAATCTCTTTATTCTTTCTCTGATCAGAACATACAAGCGAACTCAGCCAGCAGCAGCCCCGCCCCGTCAGGCAGCCTCCTTTTTATCCAACCTCCAGTTCCAGGTGTTTAACATGGCCTTCCCCGCCACTGCGAGTCAATCACGTACTGCCCCGAGAGTGAGGGGTGGTAACCCGCTGCCCACATGGACATGTCAGCTCATCAGGCTAAGAGGTTTCCGGTGTAGCAGAACAGGAAGTCTCCTAACCAGGAAGTCTCTCTACTGGCACGTCAACTCTTAAGATTGTTTTGCTGACTGTCCTTTTGGCCTTCCGGGTTCCTCCTGTAGCCTGTTATTGATAGGCCAGGGACCCTCCTGCCACTCCCAGGCTGTCGCGCTGTACCCCAGTTGGCTAAGGACTCTTCAGGTGGGAGGAAATATAGTCAGTGTTTTACAATATATCTACTATGGTAATGTTTTGCATAGCTATACATGTACAATATATATTGAACTGCTTATCTTCCCAGCGGGAGTGGGTGACAAGGGAGGAAGGGAATGAATCTGGAATTCGAAGTTTTAATATTGAATGTTTCAAAAATATATAAACACTATTATTAATACTATTTTGCATGTAATTGGGAGATAAGATGTGCAGGCATTGGGGCACAGAGATTCACCTTGCCCTAATGGTAAAGTCGAAGGGGGTATGGGAGAAGATATGGGAGAGAGCAGATGGAATGAGGGGATATCCTGTGGGACTGCTATTCTGGGGTGGGGGTAGGGGAAAAATGGGGAAAATACTGGAACTCAAAATCTGGTGGAAATGAATGATGTAAACTAGAAGTTAATAAAGCATTTTTTAAAAAAATGAGTGGGTCAAACAAGAAATTATAGAAACAATCAGTAACTTCATTCAAAAAAATGACAATAATGAGCCAACATACCAAAACTTGTGGTTCACAGCAAAGGCAGTTCTTAGGGGAAGTTTTATATCCCTGAATGCATACATGAATAAATTAGACAAAAGGAATGTCAATGAATTAGGCATGCAATTGAAAAAGCTAGAAAAAAAACAAATTGAAAATCTCCAATTAAATACTAAATTACAAATACTAAAAACCAAAGGAGAGATTAATAAAACTGAAATTAAGAAACTATTGAATGAATAAATAAAACCAAGATCTGGTTTTATGAAAAAAACAATAAAATTGACCCTTAGTCAATATGATAAAAAAAAAAGAATGAAGAAAACCAAATTATGAGTAACAAAAATAAAAAGGGTGAATATACCTCCAATGAATAGGAAATCAAAACAATAATTTGGAATTATTTTTCCCAATTGTATGCACATAAATTTGCTAATCTTAATGAAATGGATCAATATTTATTACCCCACCTCTCCAATGAAGGGAAGGAGGTACAATTTTTCATTCTCTCCAGGGCCAAACTTGGTCGTTATAGTTTCACCCTTTTGTTGTCATTTATTATGTCATTTATTATGAAGAAATACTTAACTTTACTCAAATGGTCTTTGGTCCCATGGATATGGGACTCTCCAAGGAAGCAGATTGAAACCTATCCTTGCCTGCTGATCTTATGAAACACAGGACGTTCATCTAACATCCCATGGGTCCTCCTCAATTTCTTTTTTTTTTAATTAATTTATTGGTTTAGTTTCAGTTAACAAGATTCAATTCCATAGTTCCTTGATTTTCAAATTTCTTTTACTTCCCTCCCTCTCCCCCCACGACAGCATATAGTCCAGTATAGGATCTGCAAATACATTCATATTAGACATTATTCCAATTACAAAGGCTTATTGTACTAGGTGGGATGAAAGATGGTAAAGAAGAAATAAAACCAAACAATGAAAAGAAAAAGAACATTTAGTTTGCTTCCATCAGGATTCAGGCTCAGTTCTTTCTAGTTATATCTCTAGATGGCGCATTTCTCTCTTTCTTGAGTCTTTCAGGATTGACTTATATCACTGCATTGCTGAAGAGAGTCCAGTCTGTCATAATTGGTCATCACAGATATGGTATGTCTGTGATTGTATAAAAATTTCTTCTGATTCTACTCTTCTCAGCATCAGTTTGTATAAGTCTCTACAGGTAATTATGAAATTCATCACCTCCTCATTTCTTATAGCACAATAATATTCCATTACATTCATATACCACAACTTGTTTAGCCATTCCCAAATTGATGGGCACCACTTTAGTTTCCAATTCTTTGCAACCACAAAAAGGGCTGCTATAAATATTTTTGTACATATGGGTCTTTCTCCCACTTCTGTGATCTCTTTGGGATATAACCCTAGAAGTGGTATTGTTGGGTCAAAGGGTATGAAATTATTTATAATCCTTTGGGCATAATTCCAGATTGCTCTCCAGAATGGTTGGATAAGTTCACAACTCCACCAGCAATGTATTAGTGTTCCAATTTGACCACATCCTCTCCAGCATTTGTCACTTTCTTGTTTTTTCATCTTAGCCAATCTGACTGGAGAGATGTGGTATCTAAGAGTTGTTTTGATTTGCATTTCTCTAATTAATAGTGATTTACAGCATTTCTTCATATGCTTATAGTTATCTTTAATTTCTTTCTCTGAAAACTTCCTGTTCATATCCTTTGACCATTTATCAATTGGGGACTCACTTGTATTCATATAGATTTGGCTCAATTCTCTATAAATTTTAGAAATGAGTCCTTTATCAGAGACACAAGTTGTAAAAATTCTTTCCCAATTTCCTACCTCCCTCTTGATCTTGGTTGCATTGGCTTTGTTTGTACAGAAGCTTTTCAATTTAATGTAATCAAAATTATCAATTTTGCATTTTATAATGCTCCCTAATTCTTGTTTGGTCCTAAAGTCTTCCCCTCTCCACAAATCTGTCAGGTAAACTATTCCTTACTTTCCCAAATCGCTTACAGTATCATCCTTTACACCTAGATCATGCACCCATTTGGACTTGGTTTTGCTATATGGTGTTAGATAATGGTCTATGCCCAGTTTTTGCCATACTGTATTCCAGTTTTCCCAGCAGATTTTGTCAAATAATGCATTCTTATCCCAAAAGCTGGGGTCTTTGGGTTTATCGAACAATAGATTACAATATTCATTAACTGCTGGGTCTCCTGTGCCTGATCTACTCCACTGATCCACTATTCTACACCTCTGCAAGTACCAAGCAGTTTTGATGACTGCTGCTGTATAATACAGATTAAGATCTGGCATAGCTAGTCCACCTTCCCTATCATTTCTTTTCATTAATTCCCTTGATATTCTAGACCGTTTGTTTTTCCAAATAAATTTTGTTATTATTTTATCTAACTCTAGAAAGTAGTTTTTGGTAAATTGATTGGTATGGCACTAAATATATAGTTTAGTTTGGGTAAAATAGTCATTTTTATTATATTAGCTCGACCAAGCCACGAGCAATTGATATTTTTCCAACTATTTAGATCTGGTTTTATTTGTGTGAGAAGTGTTTTGTAGTTGTGATCATATAGATCCTGGGTTTGTTTTGGCAAATAGATTCCCAAATATTTTATAATGTCTACAGTGACTTTAAATGGGATTTCTAATTCTATCTCTTGCTGTTGAGTTTCATTAGAGATGTACAGGAATGCTGAGGATTTATGTGGGTTTATTTTATATCCTGCAACTTTGCCAAATTTATTTATTATCTCAAGTAGTTTTTTACTTGATTCTCTAGGATTCTCTAAGTATATCATCATATCATCTGCGAAGATTGATAGCTTGGTCACTTCTTTGCCTATTTTGATTCCTTTGATTTCTTTTTCTTCTCTAATTGCTACTGCTAGCGTTTCTAGTACCAGATTGAATAAGAGGGGTGATAGTGGACACCCTTGTTTCACTCCTGATCTTATTGGAAAGGCTTCTAGTTTATCCCCATTGCATATAATACTTGCTGATGGTTTTAGATAGATGCTATCAACTATTTTAAGGAAGGCTCCACTTATTGCTATACTTTCTAGTGTTTTTAATAGGAATGGATGTTGTACTTTGTCAAAAGCCTTTTCTGCATCTATTGAGATGATCTTGTGGTTTCTGCTTGTTTTATTGTTGATATGTTCAATTATACCGATGGTATTCCTAATATTAAACCATCCTTGCATTCCTGGAATGAATCCTACCTGATCAGAGTGTGTTACTTTTGTGATACGTTGTTGGAGTCTTTTGGCTAATATTTTATTTAGAATTTTTGCGTCTAAATTCATGAGGGAAATTGGTCTATAATTTTCTTTCTCTGTTTTATCTCTTCCTGATTTAGGAATCAGTACCATATTTGTATCATAGAAAGAGTTTGGTAGGACTCCTTCTTCACTAATTTTCCCAAATAGTTTGTAGAGTATTGGAATCAATTGTTCTTTAAATATTTGATAGAATTCACTAGTAAACCCATCTGTTCAACCATCAGAGCATTCATCATCTCTCTCTATCAAGCAGTAGGACTTCCTCTTTGTCCCCTTCATTTTAACCCTTCTTCCAAACCCACTCCTCTGCAGGCTTTTCTCTTCCTGAGAGATCACAGGAGTCACATTTTACTTACTGTTCACCCTCAATTTGAGCCAGATAAAGTAAACACTCTCCTGTTTACCTTTCTTTCATTCATTTTCATGTTTTGTAATGAGTAACACACACACACACACACACACACACACACACACACACACACACACACACACACAAATACTGATTCACCTGTAGTCATCGTGTCACCAGAATTTGTCCATAATGCCCCAGGACTGCCTCTTCATCATTATGTCCACCTAATTTCTACCTTAACCCATCCCCTTTTATATATTTAGAACAATCTCTTACTTGTCACTCTTCTGTCACTTTCTATGCTATTTGTCCTTGATTTCTACATTCATACACCCTCTTACATTTCTGTGTCTGGATTATTAAAGAAGTAAATAATGTCTTCAGGGCTGGTTTTCTTTCTGTGAATGTTCCAAACGCTTCTTTACTATTGAATATCAATCTTTTTTCATTTATGGGAAAGCTCACATAATGCAGTGTAGGTCACCCTGGACTGTTTGAAACTTATCTTCTATTCTTCCTTTATTTTCTGGTGAAGGCAGAATAGTCCCATGTTATTTGAGTATCCTATACTCATTAAGACATTAAGGTCTTCCTCTTGATAGTTTCCAGAAATTGCTATTTCTGGATTATCAAATTGTAAAAAAATTGTTTTAATTTTTGAAGATTTTTCTGCTCATCAGCAGAATATTAATTATATTAATTGACATTTCATTTTCTGTTTCGGGCCATTCTGAGAAATTCCCTTGTATTATTTCTTGCATTATGGTGCCAAGATTTTTGGCTTGTTGGCCTATAATCCTTAGATTGTCTCTATATATCCTGCATTTCATTTTAGTTTTTTGTAATGAAGCATATTTTCTTTTTTTTCCTCAGAGAACATGCAATTTATTATAAGGAACAAAGGAAAAGCAACAAATCTAAACATACATACATATGTAACACAGCAACTATGAAAGTGAGATGAAACTGAGAATGGTCTGGAAATTTTTCATGACTGGAAAGTAGATGGAGGTAATCAGATACCTAGACAAGAATTTTAAAGATAAGGAGGGATGTAAATAAAGGTTATTTACTACATGATCCAACCTGGGCAAAGGATCAGGTGTCCCCATATACCCTTCTGGACAATGTTTTCCTTCTTGGATTCTGTTAGATATTTTTTTTATTTCTTTATTCAATTTTAGTTTTCAACATTTACTTACTTCCATAAGATTTTGAGCTTTAAATTTTCTCCTCTCCCCTGTGCCCTCCTCCCCACAACAGTGTACAATCTGATAGAGGCTATACATATACATTCATATTAAACATATTTTCACATTAGTCATGTCATAAAGAAGAATAAGAACAAATTGGAGGAATGATGAGGAAGAAGAAACAAAACTAAACAAAAACAATAACAACAAAAGAGAGCAAACAGTATGCTTCAATCTACATTCAGACTTTATAGTTCTTTCTCTGGATGTGAACAGCATTTTCCGTCATGGGTCTTTTGTAGTTGTCTAATATCCTTGCAATGCTGAGAAGAGTCAAGTCTATCAAAGTTAAACATTGTACAATATGGCTGTTACTGTATACAATTTTCTATGACTTTGGTTCACTTCACTCAGCATCAGTTCATATACATCTTTCTAGGTTTTTCTATCCTGCCTGCTCATCATTTCTTATAGCACAATAGTATTCATTACATTAATACACCAAAATTTGTTCACCCACTCCCCAATTAATGGGTATCCCTTCAATTTCCAATTCTTAGCTACCACAAAAAGAGCCACAACAAATATTTTTGCACATACAGATCCCTTTCCGATTTTTATGATCTTTTCAGGATACAGACCTGGTAATGTATTGCTGTAACAAAGAGTATACATAGTCAATTGTCCTTTTGGCATAGTTCCAAACTGTTCTCCAGAATAGTTAGGTAAGTTCACAACTCCACCAATAATGCATCAGTGTTCCAATTTTTCCATACCTTTTAAAACATTTATTATTTTCCTGTTTTGTCATGTTAGTCAAACTGACAGGTGTGCATTTCTCTAATCAATAGTGATTTAGAGCATTTTTTCATATGACTATAGACAAATAGCTTTAATTTCTTCATTTGAAAGCTATCTGTTCATATCCTGTGACCATTTATCAATTTTTTCATAAGATTTTAAATGTTTAATTTCTTTATTTGAAAATTGTCTGTTCATATCTTTTGAACATTTATTAATTGGAGTTACTTGTATTTATATGAATTTGACTCAGTTCTCTATACTTTTTAAAATGTGGGCATTATCAGAGACAATGGCTGTGAAAACTGTTTCCCAGCTTTCTGCTTTCCTTCTGAGTGTGGCTGCATTGGTTTAACTGTGCAAAAATATTTCTAGTATAATACTGAATAATAGTGGTGATAATTAGGACATCCTTGTTTCACCCCCAATCTTACTGGAAAGGCTTCTATTTTTGTGAAATTTTTACTTTACTCATTAGTGAAATTGATCTACATTGATTATATGTATATAAAATAGATAGACCTGGAGATATTTGAAGGTTACAGGGTAGAAAATAGGGATAGAATGAAAACTGTGTGCCATTTTTTGTGCCTCTGCAAAGTCCTGGAATATATCTCTTTCTTATGTCCACCGTATGTAATCCCTAAGGAACTTGAAAGCCCAGCTCAAGTGTCAATAACAATAGCTAATATGTACAGAGAACTTTATGCTTTTTTCTCATTTGCATCTCACAACAATCTTATAAAGTAGGCGATGGTATCTCCATTTTACACATGGAGGAAACTGTGGCTGAGAGGTGAGTGACTTGCCCAAGGAAACAAAACCAGTCAGTGTTTGGCATCCTGTTCACTAAGTCACTTAGCTGCCAGCCACCACAAGAATCCTATTCTGATTTACCATTCCCCCACCCACAGTTTCTAGTGTTTTTATTTTTACCAAAATTGCTTTGTATAAATGTTTTATTTTATTTCATTTACATGTATGTGGCATTTTCCTATGAAAAAAATTTAAGTTCTTTGAAAACAAGGCCTATTTGTTTTTGGTTTTGTATCACTAGGGCTTATAAAATCATTAGCATATTTAATAAATATTTATTAAATTTTAAAAAATGCTTATTGAATGGCTATTGAACGGATCAATCAACTTGAGTAACCTTATATTCCTAAATCAGAATATGATTTTTAATAGCAAATTTCTTGTATCGTTGAATCAACAAACTCCCAGTCTCTAATCTAATGGACATTCAAAGTTTATTCTACATACAACTTCTTTCACTGCCATTTTAACAATTTAGATAATTACTGATGGAAATCTTAGTTAATTTTAATGCATTTTAATTATTAACTTTCAGTATTTAATGAGCACTTTTTAAGATGACACCTCAAATCATTTCATTATAATTATGATTTTTTTTAATATTAAAAAGTGAGTTTACCTGAAGCATTTTGTATTTATCCTGGAGAAAAACTGCTTCATCTTCTTTTTCTTTTAGGAAATCTTTTTCTAGGATTCTATGTTTTTCGACCAATGTTTCTAAATCCTAAAGGAAAAAAGCAAAGAGTAACCAGATTTTACAGTGGAAACTGTCAAAATTCATTCTAAACTATTTTTTAGCCAAATAATGTAGAATCTTGTACACAGGTTAACTGAATAAGATACACCAAACTAGATTTTATAAATGGAACCAAAATTTCTATTTACAAAGCCCTTTTATAGTCAAAGACACAAGAGGACATTTTATATTCAAAGACATCCTCTTTGGACATGAGGCTCTGGACATGGTACCTATTTATTGTTGTACTGATACATTGTTTTTTCTTTTTGGAGGGCAACTGGGGTTAAGTGACTTACCCAAGGTCACATGACTAGTTTCTATGTTAAGTGTCTGAGGCTGAATTTGAACTCAGGTCCTCCTGACTCCAGGGCTGGTGATCTATTCACTGCGCTACCTAGCTGCCCTCTAATGTTGTTGTTTCCTTATTGATACATTTCTTAATCATTTAATAAGTATTATCATATAGTTAATAAATTTTTCCACCTTCAACAGCATCCTCTTTTTTATTTATTTATTAACATTCATTTTTCCTCCCCCACCCTTTGAGAACTGAAGCAATATGATCCCCATTATACATGCTAAATTACATAAAACATATTTCCATAATAGCCATATAAAAAAAAGAAAAAGAAAGTGAAAATGCTTCAATCTGCACTCATAGTCTATCAGTTCTCTCTCTAGATGTGGGTGGCATTTTAAAAATTTTTTTGTTTAAATTTTTTTTAAGTTTTCAACATTCATTTCCACAAGATTTTGTCTTCCAAATTTTCTCCTCATCTCTCCACTAGCCCCACCCAAAGATGGCAAGCATACTGATTATCCCTTCCCCCAGTCTGTGCTCTCTTATATCACCCCCCATTTCCCAACTGCCTCCTTTCCCCTTACTTTCTTGGAGGGCAAGATGGATTTCTATACCCCACTGCCTTCACATCTTATTTCCCAGTGGCATGTAGAAACATTTTTTTCCTATATTTGCTTTTAAAACTTTGAGTTCCAGATTCTCTCCCCTCTCCCTTCCTCACCCACTCCCACTGAGAAGACAAGCAATTCAAAAAAAAGTTATATTGTGTAATTATGCAAAACAATTCCACAGTAGTCATTTTCGGTTTTTTTGTTTGTCTTTTTTTTTGGAGGGGGGTAAGGCAGGGGAATTGGGGTTACATGACTTGCCCAAGGTCACACAGTTAGTATGTGTTAAGTGTCTGAGGCTAGATTGAACTCAGGTTCTCCTGACTCCAGGGCCAGTGCTCTATTCAATGCATCACCTAGCTGCCCCTATATTGTTTAGGCTAACAGTATTTCCCTCCATTCTGCCCTGCCACCCATTTATTCTATTTTCCTCTTTGACCCTGTCCCTTTTGAAAAGTGTTTGCTCCTGATTACCCCCTCTCCCAATATGCCCTTCTTTTAATCTTCTCTCCCTCTTACACTCTCCCACCACATTGTACTATAGTGTAAGATACCAAATTGTGTGTGTATATTATTCCCTACTTAAGCCAAATCCAATGAAAGCATGGTTGATTCATTCCCTTTCACCTCCCTGCTCTCCCACTTCATTGTAACATCTTTATCTTGTCTTATTTATGTGGGATAATTTACCAAATTCTATCTCTCCTTTTCTCCATCTCCAAATATATAACTCTCTCACCTCTTAATTTTACATTTTAGATACCATCCCTTCATATTCAACTCACCTTGTGCCCTCTATGTATACACATACACACATATAGACATATAGACATACATAATACACACACATTTCCTACAACTATCCTAATACTGAAAAAAAGATTCATGAGTTACAAATATTGTCTTTCCACATAGGAATGCAAATAGATCGACTTTAATAAGTTCCTTATGATTTCTCTTTCCTGTTTACCTTTCCATGCTTCTCTTTCTTCTTGTATTTGAAAGCCAAATTTTCTTTTCAGCTCTGGTCTTTAAATCACAAATGCTTGAAAGTCCTCTACTTTGCTTAATTACCATATTTTCCCTTGAAGTATTATACTCAGTTTTGCTGGGTAGGTGATTCTTTGTTTTAATCCTAGCTCCTTTGACCTCCAGAATATCATATTCCAAGATCTTCATTCCCTAAATGTAGACGCTGCTTGATCTTGTGTTATTTAGATTAGGTTTCCACAATACTCATTTTTTTTTTCTTCCTGTCTGCTTGTAATATTTTCTCCTTGACCTGGCAACTCTGGAATTTGTCTATAGTATTCCTAGGAGTTTTCTTTTGGGGATCTTTTTCAGGAGGTGATCAGTGGATTCTTTCAATTTCTATTTTACCCACTGGTTCTAGAATATCAGGGTAGTTTTCCTTGATTTCTTGAAAGGTGATATCTAGGCACTTTTTTGATGATGCCTTTTAGATAGTCTAGTAATTTTAAATTATTTACCCTGGATCTATTTTCCAGGTCACTGGTTTATCCAATGAGATGTTTTACACTTTTTTTCTATTTTTTCATTATTTTGTATCCATTTTATAATATCTTGATTTCTCATAAAGTCATTAGCTTCCATTTGCTCCAATATAATTCTGCAGGAATTATTTTCTTCAATGAGCTTTTGAAATTCCTTTACCATTTGGTCAATTTTGCTTTTTAAGGCATTCTCACTGGCTTTTTGGGGCCCCTTTGTCATTTGAGTTAGTCTATTTTTAAGGTATTAACTTCCTCAATACTTTTTGGGTATCCTTTAGCAGGCTGTTGCTTCATTTTTTCATGATTCTTTTTCATCACTCTCATATCTCTTGCCAATTTTTCCTCTACTTTCCTTACTTGATTTTCAAACTTATTTTTGAGCTCCTCCATGGCCTGTGACCAATTAATATTTTTCTCAGAGTCTTTTGATGCATGGGTTTTGACTTTGTTGTCTTCTTCTGGTTGAATGTTTTGATTTTCTTTGTCACCAAGGAATGATTCTATAGTCTGATTCCTCTTACTTTGTTTGTTCATTTTCCTAACCAATTACTTGGCTTTTGAGCTCTTTGCCATGGTAGAACTTTGCTTCCCGAGTGGAGATTGCTGTTTCCCAAATTTCTGGGGTTCTCTGCAAGAGCTGCTAGAGCTACTTCTAGGCACCTGCCTCAGAACTGTGAGGAGGATTCCCCCTCCACAGCCAGCACAACCTCTGCCACACCACTGCTCCTCACCCCAGAACCACCACCCACAACTGCAACACAGATCCAAGCAGGGCAAAGCAAGAGAATCCTGCCTCAACATCAACAAAGAGATTCCTTCAATTGCCCTTTCATCACTGCCACAGCTTCCAGTGATTCAGTCCCCTGAGATCTTCCACTGGTCAGTTTGTACCACCAGTCTGTGCCAGTACAACCAAGGTAGGACTGTACTCCACTCCCAGTCTGTTGTGATAGACTCTTCCTTTCAGCCTGCCAGGCTGACTTCAGCAGGAGGTGTATTTCATCTTGTTGTTTTGTGGGTTTTGAAGCTCTAAAATTTGTTTAGAGTCAATTTTACCTGCATTAGGGCACAAGCTCAAGCTTAGCATTTTTCATCATGAGTCCTTTATAACTATAATGGATCATTCTTTAATAATCATTTATAAAATGCCTACTATGTGTCAGGCACTATCCTAAGCATGAGGAATGCTAAAAGATGTCCCTTTCCTCAAGAAGCTCAGCATCTGGGAGTTTGACACCTCTGGTTTGGAACATTCTTTCATTTATTATTGATTGATTTCATTCCTTTAAAAAAAACAACTGTATTCTTTGACCACTTATCTGTTAAGGAATGCCTTTTGGTCTTACATGTGTCTGTTAATTCTCTATATGTCTTGAATATCAGACTTTTATCAGAGATATTTCTTGCAAGGAATTTTTCATAGCAATTTCTCATCTAGATACATCAAATCTATGTGAAAGGTTTTTATATTTTTGCATATTTTTTGTAATTCTATAAATTCTATAAAATATTTTCTGTAATTCTAAAAAGAAAAAGAAGCTCAGCATCTAATAAAAACCATGCTACCATTTTTATTAGGTCCTATGTCTTTTTTACATGTCATTGACATTATTCCCCAAACTTGATTTTCTCCATAAGTTATCTGGTTTTAATTACAAATTTCTGCATGCCACACTGATTTATAGGAACACATAGAGCAGAAACAATAATCTTCTTCTATTTTTAAAATATTTTAGAACATTTGCTATTCTGACATAAAAATATGTATTAACATACCGAAAATTGCCCTGGTTAAACTACAAAAGGGCATTTCAGTTAATATCTGATAGTTTCATATATACTCTCCTCATCGAGTAGAGAAAAATAGGTTTCTACACCCTTGCTATAAATTTAGCCAGTTCTGTTTTCGCTAAAAAATCTGGTGAGGTAGAGTTTCTATTACACAAAGGTAGATGATGAACTAAGTAGGCTCATGAGATTCTAGCACCTTCACATTTCCCAAGATGCTTAACAACCTAGTGCTATATTTTCCATGAACAAGCAACATCTACACACAATATACAGGATTTTTCAAAAACTGTTGAGTATTTTTAAGCTTGAGCTTTAGCTTATACATAAATGGTTGATGTCCTTTGTTCTCAAAGAAGACAAAAATGACATCATTATGTTGGGGTTGAGGTGGAGTATGTCCAACTATGGCTAATCAGACCTACAAAAGCTCAGAAGGTTTTACCACAGGTCAGAAACAAATAGTTCATATGAACATTTGAGGAGGAGATGTCTCTAAATTTATGCGTCTCATGTTTCCTTTGAGCTACTGCAATTCTGCTTAGATCACGGCCTTCTTTGATGTAGGCATGCCATGCTGGTAGTCCTGTAACAGTGTCTCCCATATCTCACAATCAATTTCAAAGTTCTTCAGAGAGACCTTGAGAGTAGCTTTTATCACTTCTTTGGACGTCCATGTGAGCACTTGCCTTCTGGGGGCTCTCCATATAATATTCTTTTAGGCAAATATATATTTGACATTGGAACAATATGGTCATCCCATTGGAGGTGCACTCTCTGACAGAGTTTAGATGCTTAGCAATTCAGTTCTATAAAGGACCTCAGTACTGAGTATCTTATCTTGCAGGTGGTCACCTGAATCTTCCTAAGACAATTCAAATGTGAGCAATTCACAGATTCCTCACATGGCGCTGATACATTGTTCAGGTTGCAAAAATATACTACAATGAAGTCAGCACAACAGCTCCATAGATCTTCAATTTGACATGCAGTCTAATACCACTTTTCTCTCACATTTTCCTTTGGAGTCTCTCAAATACTGAGCAAGCTCAGGTTAAGGCCTGCCTCAATTACATTATCTATATGTATATGGCTAGAAACTATAATGCAAAGGCAAATGAAATTATCCACATCATTCAATTTTTTTTTTCATTTGCTATAACTGATGGCTCTACATACACATAGTGTGTTGCTGGCTGATTATAAAGCATTTGTTTTCTTGATGTTAATTGTTAGGCCAAAATAAGCACCAGCAGCAGAGAATCAATTTATATTATATTGCATCTCAGTCACAGAGGCTGCATTGAGTATAAAATCATCTGTGAACAAAAAGTCATGTACCAACATGTACCTCCACTTTAGTCTTGTCTTACAGCTTTAAAATTAAATTTATCATCAGTGTAATAGTAGGCTTGGATGCCATTTTCATCCTCATTGAAAGATGTCGACAACATTTCTGAAAACATCATGCTAAAAAGCATGGAAGCAAGAACACAACCCTGTTTGTGTACTTCTACCAAGGACTGGGTGTAACAGGAATGGGAATTTGAAGATGCTCCCTGCCCCTTAATAGTCCTAAGGGAATCTGAAGATCTTCCCTGCCCCTTAATAGCCCTAATAGCCTACATGGATACTATGGGGGGAAGAGTTTGCTCAACAGGTTGAACAAGAAGGGTTGAGAAGAACTTAGAAGGAGCTAGAAGTCAGTCAAGTTATAATGGAGGGAGGAAAGAGAAAGCAGGCAAGGAAACAGCTAGGCTTGTGAGGGTTTGTTTGTGGGAAAGCTTTTGGATGGTGTTGCTCTCTGCACTGTTATTGTGTATAGATTTCTTTGTTGCTATGATGAATTCAGTTTTCTGGTGTTGGGATTTTGCTTTCTGGTGTTAGAATAAACATTTATTTCTCACTTCTATATGGAAAGTCTGTTATATTTTGCTATTCAGAACCATGCTGACATATTCATAGTCACCATTGGTGCTGTGAATATTCCCTTGCTGACACACTAGGAAAGTGCAAAAGCATTGTCCATTATCCAGAACCCATACCAGCATGCTGTCACGAAACTGATGTACAATACTGATGAACCTCTGTGGGCAAACACTGAACAAGCTCAGGTAATGCCTGCATCAATTACATTATCTATATGTATATGGATAGAAAGTATATTTCAAAGATAAATGAAATTATCCACAGCATTCAAAATTTTATTTTCCACAAGCTCTCATGACTGACAGTATCTGTTGTGCAGAAAACAAGAGTGAGCCAAGACTTGGGTTCAAGGTAAATTTAGGTGTGAATTTATTGCTCAAGTGCCCAACTGCATGGAGTATATACTCAAATCAGGCAGCACCAAATTGGGGTACAAAGAGTGCTTATAAAGGCTAAAACCACAATTGGGGAGGGGAATTAGCATAATCAATGATGCACAGAAGTCAAGAATTGCCATTGGTGAGGCAGAGCCAAGATGGCGGATTAGAAACAGCTCATCCAAGCCACTCTGCCCTCAGATTCCCCCCAAACTATGTAAAAGGGGACTCTGAACAACTTCTGGAGCCCCAACACCCACAGAACGATACAGAGAACCTAACCTTCCACTGAGGACAGCACAGCAGCCCTTCAGGAAGGACCAGCACAGTGGTCTGGGAGCCGGCAGCGCGCAGCACGCAGAGCGCGGGGAGCCAAGCCAAGCTGTGAGGTTTTAGCCCCATGGCGGCAGGGCCAGCAGCCGGCTAGAGGAACCCCAGAACACCAGCAGCTGTGACAACTCCAGAATTATCAACATAGACATGCCTAGGACAAAGTATTTGGGGAATGTGTCGGCTTCCTCACCTGGGGACTAGAAGCCGCTGAGGAGACACACCATTTTGTAGTTTTCAGATGCAGGTCCAGCTCCTGGCCTGAGAATTGTAGGGAGATCCAGCGACCAGTCTTGGGGGGGTAATCGCTCTTGCTTTAACCTCCCTGGATCTGGATTGTGATCTAGGGTGGAAGTCGTGGGTAAGTATACAGCTTGCCAGAAATGGAAGTTGCCCCCACACATTCGGGACGAAAATTCCTCTACCTGGCCTTAAAGCCACAGTGTGGCAACAAGCCCCAAAGTCAAGTAATTAAGTGGCAACATGCCAAGGCAAAGGAAACAGAAAAATGCAACCCTAGACTCCTATTTCGGGGGCATAGAGCGGGAAAAGGACTGTGAGGTCAGAAGTCCTGCTCCAAAAGCCCCAGGGGAAAACATGAGCAGGTTGCAGGCCATAGAGGACCTTAAGAAGGACTTTAAAAATCAAATAAGAGAAGTGGAAGAAAAAAGTTCACTGAGGAGATTCATTCCTTCAGAGTTAGACTGGAGCAAATGGAAGCTAATGACTCTATGAGAAATCAAGATGCTGTTAAGCAGATCCAAACAAACGAAAGAGTAGAAGGCAATGTGAAATATCTCATGGGAAAAACCACTGACCTGGAAAATAGATCCAGGAGAGACAATTTAAAAATTATTGGACTACCTGAAAGCCATGATCAAAGAAAGAACCTAGAAATCACCCTTCAAGAAATTATCAAGGAAAATTACCCTGATGTTTTAGACCCAGAGGGCAAAATAGAGGTTGAAAGAATCCACAGATCACCTTCTGAAAAAGATCCCAAAAAGAAAACTCCCAGGAATATTATACCAGGTTCCAGAATCCCCAGATCAAGGAGAAAATACTACAAGCAGCCAGGAAGAAACAATTTCAATATTGTGGAAACACAATCAGAATAGCACAGGACCTGGAAGCTTCTACACTGAGGGATCGAAGGGCATGGAATATGATATTCCAGAGGGCAAAAGAGATGGGAATGAACCCAAGGGTCACCTGCCCAGCAAAACTGAGTATTTTGTTTCAGGGGAAAATATGGTCATTCAATGGAATAGAGGACTTTCAAGCATTCTTGAGGAAAAAAAAAACAGAATTGAATAGAAAATTTGACATCCAGACTCAAGAAGCAAGAGATGCCTGAGAAGGTAATCAGGGAAAAGAAATCAAAAGGAACTTATCAAAGTTGAACTATTTACATTCCTATATGGAAAAGCAATAACTGGGACTGATGATATCTTTCTCACTATGAAAATAATGGAAGAAGGGTGTGTGGTCATATGAATACATATGTGAATGGGTGTGTATATGATTACAGTTATATATGGATAGAGGGCATAGGTTGAATTTGTTGGGAAGGGAGAATACTCAAGGGATGAAATTATGAGGTGAGAGAGGAAAGTGGCAAGAGGAGATGGGGAGAGACAGGGTAGGGTAAACTATCTCATGTAGAAGAAGCAAGGGGAAGTGGTGGCAAGGGAGGGGGATAATAGGAAGGCAAAAAAGGCAAAACCACATTCTCATTGAATTTGGTTCAGGGAGAGAATGACATACATACTAAATGGGATATCTCAACCTGCAGCAGAATAGGGGGAAGGGGGATGAGAGGAGGGATGATGGATGGGAGGGCATCCTTGGGGGAGGGGAGGTTGGAAGTACCCACTATAGAAGAGGGACAGAATCATGTTGGGAATGGACCAGGTGGGGGGTGGGATGAGTAGGAGGGAATTATAAGCAGCCTTGTACAATATATCTATTATGATAATGTTTTGCATAGCCAGACATGTACAACATATACTGAATTACTTATCTCCCCAGCGGGAATGGGTGACAAGGGAGGAAGGAAATGGATCTGAAATTCGAGGTCTTAACATTAAATGTTTCAAATAAAAGGAAAGAATTGCCATTGGTTAGATCTATAGTTCAGGGCTAATTTGGGAAGATGGTACAAGGGTGCAAGGGTGCAGGTTTTCCTGAAAAGGGGTACCCCCAGGGTGGAGGGTACAGGGTGGAGGGTGCCAGGTGGAGGGTACAGGGTGAAGGGTACAGGGTAAGGGTCATGTTCTGGGTAAAGGGTGTGAGGACACTGCTTGGTTAGCAGGAACTGAACAGGGTGGTCTCTCCTTAAGATAAACTTGTATCATAACCCCAGGACTATGCCTTAAGCTGTTTCAAGTTATTACAGGGTATAGGATAGAGACAAAGACAAATCTTTAAAGGGGCTTTTAGGTGGGCTTCAAATCAGGAGATGGGTGATTTGGGTTTGGGCACAACATATCAAAGGTCTTGGTCAAATCAATAAACATTATATGTGATCCTTTCTTCTTTTCCTAGCATTTCTCCTGGAGTTGCCAGGCAGCAAATGCCATACTGACAGATCCTAAGCCCTTTTTGAAGCCAAGCAGGCTCTGGGGGAGATGACCAAATTCCAGATGAAGGATCAGTCAATTAAGGGCAACTCTAGAAAGAATCATCCCAGCAATGACTAAGGGAGAGAGACTCTTCAATGACTCTCACAGAACAAGCTACTTCCATTTCCTTTACAGAGATGAACAATGGAGGCAATTTTGAACTCCTAAGGGATAAATTCCTCTTTCCATATGACCTCGAAGATTTCAGTCATTTTTGTATGAGCAGTGGACCCCATGCCTCGTAAATCTCTGCTAGAGTGGTATATGTGCCAGTCACTTTGCCACAGGAGAGGAGTCTAATTGAATTCAAAATCCATTCTTCAGTTGTAAGTTTGTCTAGAGAGTGACTAACTTCAACATGAGGTAAACAGTCAGTGGCTTTAGTATTGGTTGATGACAGTCTGTTGAGAACACTATGGAAGTATTTAGGCCATCTCTCCAGGATCATGTCTTTATCACTCATCAACGTGGCTCCAGCAACACTGAGTAATTGAGACACAGCATAGGTCTGTGGTCCATAAATAGCCTTCGAGACATCATATTGTATTGTTACTATCTGTGGAAAATTGACCTTCATCTGCCTTCTTATTGGGCCAAGAATCCTACATTTCTCTAAGCTTTGTTTGTACTTTACTTTTGATAGCACTCTACTTTTTAGAAAGAGATAAACTATCCTACTAGTAAACACTGTGGAGTTCTCATATTCTTGTTTAGCAGCTTCTGAATTTCTCCATCACTTTCATCAAACCAATCTTGATCCAGCTTAAAGAAGCACTCTAATCTGTTGACATTGTCTTCTAGTAATCATCTTGCCTTAGGACCATTGCTTTTGTTAAATGGAATGTTTAGCTTTGAGAGGATAAGTCTAGGATTGGTCCAGCACTCTGTGCCACACATCATTTTCATTTATTCTCCTTACAATGACATAATCTATTAAATGCCAATATTTGTAAGGGTGCATCTACAAAGTTTTATTGTATTTAAATGGAAGATAGCATTGGTGATAAGAAAGTCATGAGATACATAAACCTTGAGTAGTAAGTGACCACTGCTATTACTGTTTCCAACTCCAGTCCTCCCAAGGATTCCCTGCCATGTTTGATAGTCTACGTCTACTCTGGCATTAAAGTCACCTAGAATTATAAGCTTGGCCCCTTTTGTAACACTGACTGTGAGGATTTCTAGGTCTTTATAAAATTTTTCTTTGACTTCATCAGGGTTCATTATGGTGGGAACATAGGCACTGATGATGAAGTGATGTCATTTTTCTACAAGAGTTAATCACATTGTCATGGGCCTTTCATTTACTCCCTTTGGGAAGCATGCAAACTTTTTGACTAGATTTGTTTTGATAGCAAAACCTACACCAGCTTCACATGTCTCCCTGTCACTGCAGCCACTATAGCAAACTGTGTATTGAAGTCTGACTTTGATAAGCTGGCCTTCATTTGCCAGCTTTTTTTCACACAGGGCTGGTATTTGGATGTGATACCTACTGAGTTCTCTCACAACATAAACTGTTCATCTTTTGAGTCTACTGGATTTCATGTTGTCTAAAAGTGTGCATACATTTCATGTCCCAAAGGTGAGTGGAATCATCTTCACAAAAAGTTTTTGTACATCTTTTTGTGTTTTGACCACAAGAGGGATCCCTACCTACTGGGTAAAGCAGACAATTTTAGGGCATCTTTTCAAGCCCCTTCCTCATGCCAAGACCTAAGCAGTTCAGTCCTTTAAAAAGGATGCTCAGACACCTAGGCATCCATGGAATGCCACTGCTACTTCAGTCCAGTAAAAAGATGACCATAGGGTCTAGGCCACATATATAAAAGGGTTGTGACTATAGCTCCCAGTGTATCCTGACCTGCCACTTCAACACTTGCCAGTCACCTAAGGATTTTAACATAGATAAAAATGGTCAAATAGCATGGGTGAACTTTTTGACTTGTGCATAAATTGGATTTGAGGCAGAGTAGTGTGAAGTCATTAGACTCTCTTCCAGAGTCATCTACAGAGTCCAGTGGCAAGAGAAAAGTCAAGATGACTGATGATGGCCTAGGATGTAGTGGTTGATTTGGCATCTTCAATGTCTAACCAGGATTTAAGCATTCCATAGCATCTGCTTCAGAAACCTTCATGGAGGCCAGAACAAAATGCTCTCAATCACCCATTCCATTGGGGGAAGTCTTTACATGTTTGGGATAGATACCCCCTTAACTCACCAATGGGTTGGAGACCTCTCGTTTACACTCAACCTGATTTAGCCTGTCTGACAAAACATTTTGCTGGGGTGTGGCCACTATCCATGCTATAGCTTCTTGGAGTCAACTTGAGATTTGAGTGAATCAGGTGGACACCAAAGGTAAAAAGAAGCCCTGAAAAGGGCTCATCAAGCCTCACACCTATTTTCCTTAAACATTTCTACACACTATACATCAATTTGTATATGTGTATCCAGCTGTGTGTGTGTGTGTAGACAGATATATATATATATATATATGTATGTATGTATATGTATGTATGTATGTATATGTATGTATATATGTATATATACACATACAGATCTATATGCATATAGTTTATATTATATGCATGTAGTATATCTTATATGTATGTTATATGAAGTTATATAACCTATGTGTATGTAGTATATGGAATAGTTATATAGTTTATGAGTGTATATGTGAATAATATATAACTACATATAGTCATATAAACATATAATAATATATACATACATGCACACAGACATATATACTTTTGTTTTTGTATATATACATATATAAAATTATCTATAGTTATATATATCACAAAATGAATTCCTAAGCTAAGAGTTCAAGCAAATTGTAATGAAACTTACTACATATAGTTTCTAAATGAGCTTTTCTCACACTATAAATTACTTCTCGGAGTCATTACTTGGTAATAGATTCATTTAATGGGTAAAAACATGTTCATGGAATTACAGTATTAGTTTCCTCTAATAAGTTTTTAATCATAGTAGGGTTCCTTTAATTTTCAAAAACTTCGGGAAGAAAATGCCATCATACCTTTTTAATTCTCAGTTTTTCTTCTTCAGAAGCCTTAAGTTTAACCTCCAAGTTTGCAACTTTTTCTTGAAGTTTCATGTTTAATTCAATAGCTTTGTGATCCTCTGCAGTATCATCCACAAGTGAAACAGTTTGATTAGTTTTTTCATCAGTTAAATCCAATGGAAAAACTGAAGGATCAATAGTATTTGTTGACTGCTGAACCTAATCCACATGAAAAAAAATAAAAGGAGAAAAGCTTACAATGTACCAACAAATAAAAACAAGGGCACTAGAAACCACATTTGGAACCCTTCAAGTAAATCCTAAAAGTATTACAACAAATCCATATTTTAGAATGGGACAAAATTTCCTCCAAAGCATTTGTTATTTAGTTTACAAAGCACCAAAAAAACTTTATAAACTTCTTAAAGGCAAGGTAAAATACATTTTATTGGTCACATTTTAGAGGTTTCCAAAAAAATTCTCTATGTACTTCTCTGGAGCTAAATGAATCAGACTCTAAAAGTCCAGCATGTTTACAAAATGATTCCCTACTTCTAGAGACAGAAAACCGATGCTTCTAGACCTTCTATAACATTGGAAATCTATATGAGTCTCATGTACTTCCTCATTTTGATTCCTTTAGCTATCTATGCAATGTTCACAACACTAAGAACTAAATAAATCCTATGACACTCCTCAAAAAAAGATAAATTTATGCTTTGACTCAATTTCTATGAAGGTGAAAATTAAGAACCATTCTTCAAGTCCTTTTATAATACTTGAAATTCTTAGCTATTAACCAAGTTAAATTTTCAAACTTTCTTAGAAATTCAATGGAAACTAATTAGTAAACAATAAACATATTTTATGATTTTTTTAACTCAAGAGAGAGCTATCAGGAAACTTTCTATTCTAACATCTACATTGCTATAGCTCACTCACCAACTTATAGTCTTAGAAAATTCCTTGGAGAACTTATAAGTTAAATGGTTTGTATAGGCTCTGTGTTAAGAGACAAAACTTGAACCCTGGTCTTCCTGAATCTGAGGCCAGGCTCATTAAATGAAATGTCATCAAACTTTCATCTTCAGATTGTACCCCCTGTCAAAAGATCATATTCTCCTATAATATTATGTTGCTCTAATACTTCCATAATTTTGATCTTTGCAAATATTATAGCTTACTATTGTACTATTTGTAATTATAGGATAACTGTTAAAAATTTTGTTGCTTTTGTTGTTCAGTTGCTTCAGTTGTATCCAACTTTTTGTGACACTATCTGGGGTTTTCTTGGCAAAGGTATTAGAGTGGTTTGTATAACAGCAAGTGGGATTTTTTGCTGGACTGAATTCTAGTCAATCAGAGACCTGTATGTATGTGTACTGAGTTTTAGCCAGATATGCGTAGTGAGTTTTAGCCAATCAGATGCCAACTAGAACTGTAGAGACCCAGTAGTGTGAGAGAACAGACATTAATGGAGCCAGCATTGAGAGGGCAAGGAATTGTTGAGAAGAAAATGAAGAGACCTCTAAGAGCTGGGAGGAGACTTTTGAGAGTTGAGAGGAGACTTCTGAGGGTGAAGAGAAGACCTCTGATGACAGAGACTTGCTGAAGGAGTTTCTGAGTTGTAAAAGCAGATAGAGCTGTAGGGCAAAAACTTGCCCATGGGAAGGAGCCTTAGCTTAAGACCCTTTAATGAGCTGTTAAAGTAAACTAAGCTGTTAACACAGAGCCTCTGAACTTTGAAGGTGAATTGAGATTGTGGTTTTGGTAGTGTGCACTGTTGCCCTGTTAAGCTTTGTTTTCCCAGGGGCAAAACTTGCATGCAGGAGGCCCTGAAGCATGCTGCTGGGCAGGAGCAGGGAGTGGAGCAGTCCCCATGAGCTGAGATCTGGAGTAGGAGCAGAGAGTGGACTATGTGTGAATACAGGCAAGAGTCAGTCAGCCCACAGAGGAAGAGCCATGGGACTCAGAAATCAACCTCAAGCAAAGATGAAAAAGTACTTGGATACTTGGTATTAAAGAGATTGTTCTTACTGTAACCTAGGGGTAGATAGAGTGCTATTTTCTGCTACCCCTTAAGGATGTGTTGTGCCAGGGAAAACCTTAATCTGGGACCCCCGATTGTAGCATATTAGAGAATGCAACTGAATGCAATGATATATGCTATGTGCCATATGACATACTGAGTGTTATTATGCATATATAAATTATGTATATATATATATATATATATATATATATATAAATCTGTGTATCTATGTGTGTGTGTGTGTGTGTGTGTGTGTGTGTGTGTATATACATATATACAGAGAGAGATTGAGAGAGATGAGAGAGAGAGAGAATGATATGTTTTGCTTAAGGATGTTGCTACGGATGTTATGTTTTACTTTATTGAATAATGTTTAGTTTATTGCTGAATAGTTCATTCTACTATGAGATTAGACCCTTAAAATTATTCAAGTAGCAGTTCTCAGGTGTGCTGCCATTATTGGTATTACAATTTGCCACCTAAGCCTTTAGGCAGCTTCAAATTCAAAGTGGTAAAATGATTGTTAAAAAGCAGATTTTGCCCTTGTGATTTCACATTATCCTTACAACACCTCAAAGGCAGTAGTGAAGGTATTTTTTCCTATTTTATAAATGATACACTGAGGCTCTAGAAGGTTAAGGGATTTACCTCAGCCCTGGGCTCTCTTCTCTTCCTGACTTCAAGACAAGCAAATTATTCACTTTACTATCCAGCTGCCCATTTATTTCACAGATGAGGAAACTGAGGCAAACATGATTAAGTGGTTTGGCCAGGATCACACTGCTAGTGCCTTAGGATGGATCTGAACTCAGGTCTTCTTGACTCCAGGCCTGGTGCTCTATTCACAGTGCCATCTAATTGTTCACTATGAAAACAGTCTATTTCTTAAAGAAAAAAAAATACCCTAGTACTTACTATACACATAAACCAACTACCAGCTGACTAATAAAGTCAGATTATCTATAATTTGATAATGGAACACACACACACACACACACGATTTTTAGGTATTAACATACATTTCTATTACAAATCAAGATCCTTACCTGATCTTTACATACTGCTTGACTCACAATATTGTGGGTGGTTTGTGGAACAACCTGTATATTATCCTGAGATGAAATGATGGGCTTAGAAGTGATAAGATGAGCTGAAGATAAAGAGTGCTCCAGAAGACTCTCAGGAGACACAGGTGGGGGGATATGGACTCCAGATACTAATAAAAAGAAAATTTAAGAATTACAAAAATAAGGTGCAGCAACTATAAACATGTTTAATGAGGATGACTTTGTGATATATATAACAAATGTTCTTAAAAAAACCTTAAAAGTTCAGAATGAATAAGAGTATGAAAAATGTACTTAAGGGACACTGATAACATGAAGTCCAACATACATTATTTAAATTACTAACTTATTATTTATTTACATTATAAATTCCAATACTATATCAACTATTTAGGAAAACAGGTGAAAAAGGAGTCCTAGCAAATATGGTGTTGATACCTAAACTGGGAAGAACAAAAACAGAGAAAGAAAATTATACACCAATTTACCTAATGAATAAGAAGTGAAAATTTTAAATGAAATATTAGCAAAATGTTATAGCAACTTATCTCAAGGATAATACACTATGACCAAGTAGGATTTATACCAGAAATGCAGGGATGGTTCAATATTAGGAAAACTATCAGCATAATTGGCCATATCAAAAGCCAAACTAACATAAATGATATAATTATTTCAATAGATGCAAAAAAAATTTTGACAAAACACAACACCCATTCCTATTAAAAACACTAGAGAGAATAAGAATAAATGGAATCTTCTGTAAAATGATAGGTGGCATCTATCAAAAACCGTTATCAAATATTATATGCAAAGGGGATAAGTTAGAAGCATTTTCAATAAGACCAGGGATGAAAAAGGATGTCCTTTATCACCACTGTTGTGCTTCTGTACTAGAAATGTTAGCTTTAGCAAAAAGAGAAGAAAAGGAAACTGAAGTAGAATAAGAAAAGAAGAAACAAAGCTATCACTCTTTGCAGATGATATGGAGGTATACTTAGAGAACTCTAGAGAATCCACTAAAAAACTACCTGAAATAATGAACAAATTCATCGAAGTTGCAGTATATATAATAAACCCATATAAAGTGATAGAAAAGTTACTATTTAACTTTTATTTAAAATTACTTAAAATTATTTAACTGCAAATATAAACATTTACAGTTACTATAGACATTATAAAATATTTGGCCAGGGGTGGGGGGGCAGAGCCAAGAGGGCAGAGTAGAAACAGGACTTCCCTATGGCTCCTATTCCCACCTCCTCCAATACACATAAAAACTGACTCTAAACAAACTTTAGAGCTACAGAACCCACAAAGGTACAAAGAGAAACTAACCTCCCGCTGAAGACAGCCAGGAAAGCTGGCAGGAAAGGGTCAGCACAGCGGGCTGGGAGCCAAGCCCAGCCCCACTTAAGTCTGAGGTTTTAGACTCAGGGCAGCCTGACCAGTTGCAGCTAGAGGGACATCGGGAGAGGGGACCACCAGCACCTGTCACAGTTCCCAAAATTATCAAACCATAAATGCCAAAGACAAAATGAGAGGTCAGGGGACTTTGGGAACAGGAAGTGCAGAAGTACAGTCCAGCCTCTGTCCCTGGAGGGAGAAGTGACTGAGGTGTGGTGGCTGCAGCCTCATGGCTGCTTCAGAGCTCCTATCCTGGAGATTGTAGAGGGATCAAGTGACCAATTTGAGGGGCAATTGCTCTTGCTTTAACCTGCTTGGAGGTCCTGGGGTGTGTTAGAGCCAGTGGAGACTTCTGAGAGGGCACCCAACTAATAACTCTGGCAGCTGAGAAAACCCCAGCAATTTGGGACAAAGCTCTCCTCTCTGAAAGCAGATTTCTACTGTGGCAAAAAGCTCAAGAGTCAAGGGGTTGAGTTACAACATGAGCAAGTGGGAGAAGTATAAAAAGTATAAAAAGTATTAAAAAAGTATAAAAAGATTCCTTTTTTAGGGACAAAAAGGATCAAGGCATGGAGCAGGAGGAAGACAACAAAGTCAGAAGCAGGAAAACTGCATGAGCTCCCCCCATAACCACCTCAAATACCCATAAAATATGACTCTAAACAAATTTTAGAGAGACAGAACCCACAAAGTGACAGAGAAAAACAAATCTCCCACTGAAGACAGCCTGACAGATGGTCAGGAAGAGTCCATTGCAGAATGATGGAAGCTGAGCCCAGCCTGCTGTTAGACCCCAGTTTTAGCCCCAGGGTGGCCTCGAACAGCAGTGGCTATAGGGGACTTCTGGAGAATGAATCACCAGCAGCTGTGGTGATTTCCAGAAATATCAACCTATAAATGCCAAAGGAAAAAAAAATAAAGGTCAGTACAGAACTCTGTTGGAAATGGAGGGGATGAAGGCACATTCCAGCCTCTGCCCTCAGAGCAAAAATCAACAGAGGTGTGGCAGCCATGCAGCCACCTCCATGTGGCTTCTTCAGAGCTCCTGACCTGCAGATTGTAGGGGGGCCATGCGACCATTCAGAGTGTAATCACTCATGCTTTAACCTGCCTGTATCTGGACTGCAGTCTTGGGTGGTGGTTCTGAGGTGATCCAGAGCATGTGGGGGCTGTAAAGATGGCGCCCTCCTAATAGCTCTGGCAGCTGTGAAAACCCTAGAGATTTGGGACCAAGCTCTTCCCTCTGGAAGCAGAGTTCTACTGTATCAAAGAGCTCAAAAGTCAAGTAATTAAGTGGCAACATAAGGAAGCAAAGCAAGCACAGCAATCCAATTTTAAATTCTTTTTTGGGAGACAAAAAGGATCAAAGCATGGAATGGGAGAAAGACAACGAAGTCAGAACTCCTGCACCAAAAGCTTCCAAGAAAAATATAAACTGCATACAGACCATCGAGGAGGTCAAGAAGGATTTTGAAAATCAAGAAGAGAAGTGGAGGAAAAATTAAGAAGAAAAATGAGAATGATGCAAAAAAATCATGAAAAGAGTCAACAACCTGACTGAGGAAAATAATACCTTAAAAATAGACTAACACAGGATCTAGCAGCTTCTACATTAAGGGATTGAAGGGCTTGGAATATGATATTACATAGGTAAAATGAGCTAAGATTAAAACCAAGAATCAGCAAAACTGAGTATAATGTTTCAGGGGAAAATATGGTCATTCAATGAAATAGAGGACTTTCAAGCATTCTTTTTTTTTTTTTTTTACAGTGCCTATGTTAAATAGATTTTATTCTCCAGGACAATTACATTTCCACTTGTTTACAGTACTGATAGAGTGCAATGTTGTTCACTTCTCTCCCTCTGCAAACATTCAAGTATTCAGAATGCCCAGATTGACACAGTAGCTTAAATGTTACTTTTAAACCTCTACTGCCTTGGCTATAAATTTTGAGTACTTCAATTTTTGGAATGCTGTGTAGAATGCTCTTTCTTCTGCTATGTTTAGTTGACCAATTCAATGGTGGGTCCAGAAGAAGCACCTCCAGATGGGGCTGTTCCACCCCCTGGGCACCCACCAGACATGCCTCCTGGTATGTCCCCTGCACTCTGGTACAGTTTAGTAATGATGGGGTTGCAGACCTTCTCCAATTCTTTCTCCTGATGCTCAAATTCTTCCTTCTCAGCAGTCTGGTTCTTATCCAGCCAGTTGATTATCTCATTACACTTGTCAAGGATCTTCTGTTTGTCTTCATCACCAATTTTGCCTTGCGGTTTTTCATCCTCTATGGTTGCTTTCATGTTGAAAGCATAAGATTCAAGTGAATTCTTGGAAGATACCTTGTCTCTCTGCTTTTCATCCTTAGCCTTGTATTTCTCAGCTTCCTGGACCATACGCTCAATGTCTTCTTTGCTCAGACATCCTTTCTAATCAGTGATGGTGATCTTTTTCTCCTTGCCCGTGCTCTTATCCACAGCAGAAACATTGAGGATGCCATTTGCATCAATGTCAAATGTTACTTCAATCTGAGGAACACCCCTGGGAGCTGGAGGAATCCCTGTGAGTTCAAATTTGACAAGCATGTTGTTATCCTTTATCATTGCTCCATCACCTTCATAAACCTGAATAAGCAAACCAGGCTGGTTGTCCCAATAGGTGGTAAAGGTCTGTGTCCACTTGGAGGGGATGATGATATTACCTTTGATCAGAATGGTCATAACTCCACCAGCAGTTTCAATTCCAAGGAAGGAGGAGTGACATCCACCAACAGCAAGTCCTGCAAATTCTCAGATTTATCTCCAGACAAAATGGCAACCTGGACATCTGCACCATAAGCAATGGCCTCATCAAGATTGATACTCTTGTTGAGCTCCTTGCCATTGAAGAAGTCTTGCAGAAGCTTCTGGATTTGGGGGATTTGAGTGGAACCACCCATCAGGATGATGTCATGAATTGGAGACTTATCTAGGTTGGCATCTCTTAATGCCTTCTCCACAGGGTCCAGTGAGCCACAGCATTCAGCTCTTTGAAACAGGCCTAGGTGATTGATGTATAGAAGTTGATACCTTCATAGAGGGAGTTAATCTCAGTACTGGCCTGGGTACTGGAAAAGAGGGTATGCTTTGCACATTCATAAGCAGTGTGAAGACAGAGAACAGCCCTCTTATTCTCACTGATATCCTTCTTGTGCTTTTGCTTGAACTCGGCAATGAAATAGTTGACCATCTGGTTGTCAAAGCCATCCCCACCCAAGTGGGTGTCCCCAGCTGTGAACTTGACCTCAAAGATGCCATGTTCAATGGTAAGAATGGAGACATCGAAAGTACCACCTCCAAGGTCAAAGATAAACACATTTCTCTCAGTACCAACATTTTTGTCCAAACCATAAGCAATAGCAGCAGCAGTTGGCTCATTGATGATTCAGAGCACATTGAGAGCAGCTATGGATCCAGTATCTTTGATGGCCTGACACTGCAAATTGTTGAAATAGGCTGGTACTGTGACCACAGCATTTTTTACCATCTTCCCAAGATAAGTTTCAACAATTTCTTTTATCTTGGTCAAGACCATAGAAAATGCTTCCTCTGGATAGAAACATTTGGTCTGTCTCCTGTTTGTACTCCACTTGGACTTTAGGCCTGCCTGTGTAATTCACCACCATAAAAGGCCGATGCTTCACGTCTGATTGTACAACTGCATGATCAAATTTGTGACCAATCAGACGTTTGGTATCAAAAACTGTGTTGATGGGGTTCATTACAACTTGATTTTTGCAGCATCACCGATTAAACATTCTGTGTCAGTGAAGGTGACATAACTTGGGTGGGAAACAGGGTGGGCCTGTTTCCTTGGTCATTAGCAATGATCTCCACTTTCCCATGTTGGAAGACTGCCACACAGGAGTAAGTGGTGCCAAGATCAATGCTAACTGGGGGTCCCTTTAACATGGTTGCTGGGGAGTTGTGGGTCATAGCTGACCACTGTGGAGAAAGAAGGGCTGCTGCTGTGCTGAGTAGCACTTTCAGGCATTCTTGATGAAAAATCCAGAGTTGAATAGAAAATGTGACATTCAAATACAAGAAGTAAGAGAAGGTAAACAAGGAAAAGAAATCATAAAGAATTTATCAAAGTTGAACTATTTACATGTCTACATGGAAAAACAATAAGGATAATTGAAGAGAATATAAATATGTGTGTATGTATACATACATATATATGTCTATATAGGAGGGTATGTGTGGGTATATATATGTATGTGAATATATATGTGAGTGTGTGTATATATGTGTACAGGTATACATAGACAGAGGGTATAGGATCGATTGAATAGGAAGAGATGATATTTAAAAGGTGAAATTGAGAGGTGATAGAGGAATATAATGAGAGGATATGGGGAGAGACAGAATGGGGTAAATTATCTCACACAGAAGAGACAAGGGATAACTATTATAATGGAGGGGAAGAACAGGTAGGCAAAAGGGAATGGGTCAACCTTACTGTCATTGAATTTGGCTTAGGGATGGAATGACACACACAAAATTGGGTATCATGCCCTACAAGAGAGTAGGGGGAAAGGCATGTGAAGGGGAATGATGGAGGGGAGGGCAGGTTGAGGGGGGGGGCAGTAGTTAGAAGCACACGATTTTTAAAAGGGACAAGGACAAAGTAGAGAATAGAACAAGTGGGGGGATGGGATAGAATGGAGGGAAATATAGTCAATCTTTTACAATATATCCACTATGGAAATATTTTACATAACTACACACATACAACCTATATTGAATTGCTTATCTTCCAAATAAGGGTGGGAGACAAGGGAGGAAGGGAAATAACCTAGAATTCAAAGTTTCAAAATCAAATGTTTATATATATATATATATATATATATATATATATATATATATATATTATTATTATTATCATTATTATTATTAGTTACATGCAACTGGGAAATAAGATATACAGGCACTTGGGTATGGAGACCCATCTTGCCCTACCGGAAGGTCAGAAGGGGCATGGGGAGGGGTTATACAGTGGGATCGCTGTTTTGGGGTGGTGAGCAGGGGAAAGACAGGGAGAACATTTTTTACTCAAAATCTTGTGGAAATGAATGATGTAAACTAAAAATAAAAAGATAATAATACTACCTACCCCATAGGGTGATGATTAAAATGATATAATATACTTGTCAATAATTTTGCAAACCTTGAAAAAAAACAAATGAGGAGCAGACAGACTTCATAATAACCTGCAGAGACTTATATAAACTGATGCTGAGTAAGGAGAGCAGAACCAGGAGAATTTTGTACATAATTACAGAGACATTGTTATGTGTGACTTTGATAGACTGGACTCCTCTCAGGGATACAAGGTTAGAAGACAACTCCAAAAGACTCATAACGGAAAGGGATATCAACATACAGAGAAAGAACTATGGTCTGAATGCAGATTGAAGCAAACAACATGCTCTCTTTTTTTGGTTTGGTTTTGTTTCTTCTTTCTCTTTGTTCACTCCATGGGTTATAATCCTTCTTTACAATGTGACTAATGTTTAATGGGGAGGGATTTGTAGATCCTACATCAGACTGAATGCTGCCATGGGTGGGGGAGGGGGGGAGGAGAAGGAGAGGGAAGGGGAGAAAATTGGAACTCAAAAGTTTGGCAACTGAATGTAGTAAATTAAAAGTAAATAAATCATTTTTAAGAAGCTGAATAGCAGTGGCTTGGACAAATACTGTAATAAGTGAGAATACATGCTCTGGGAGTAAGAAAAGGAGTCACAGAGCCCAATATCCCATTGCAGGGGAGAATGATACCTTCTCCTGAGAAGGAGCTGTGGGTATGGGTCCTAAAACACTGAATTAATAATAAAGTATCTAATTGACAAATTAAGAGTGTTGGCAAAGCTCCATCCAAACCTAAGGCATCTTGTAAAACCGCTGTACCATTTGAAACATTCAGAGGATGCTACAGAAGGCAAACCATGGAAGGGAGGAATACATATTCTTCTAGTCCTTTTCATTAATGATCATATGTATGTGATTAGAGCAAAGGAAAACCCCTAGCATTGTCTGAAACATCCCATATAACTAAAACAAAATATCTAAAGGGGGGTATATATTTCTTCTTTAGTGATAGAAATTAAGGAAGTTTATACTTCAACAAAGCAACTTCCCTTACAACACCCTTGTACTGCCCATACAGAAGCTAAAGGTGTTATAGAGGTGGAAGAATGAAGAAGGGAATAAGTATTTATATAGCATCTACTATGTGCCAGGCAGGCTCTCTATTAAGCACTTTTTGAGATATTATTTGACTTGATGCTCATGACAATCATGTAGGGTAGATATTATTATCCTCATTTTATAGGTAAGTAAACTGAGGCAAACAGGTTAAATAACAGGTCCAAGATCATATAGCTAATAAGTGTCTAAGGCCAGATATAAAATTAAGTCTTCCTGACTAGTGCTCTATTCATTGCACCACCAGCTGCCTCTGTGAGGGAGGCAAAGTCTCATTCTCATCATCATAGCTCTTCTGATGTCAATAATTTCATGGACCAACCATTTCAGTCCCAATGTGAGTGATACAGAGGTACTGACTTCACCAAGGCTTTTCTCTATTTCTATTGCTAAAACTAGTCAGAAGCATTTTATATCATCTAACAAAGTGTAATAATTCAGGACTCTTTCATTGCCCTTCCCTAGAACACCTTAACTCTCCCTCTTACTGTCATGTTATAGTGCACATAGATGCTCTTCCTGGGAACACTGATGTATGACATAATCTTCACCTAGCCAAAACAGTGGCAGATCAGATGGCTTCCCTGATAAAGGACAAATGATGGGATGTAAACCCTAAGAAAATCCAAGGTCCAGACCACTCAGTCAAGTTTTAGGGACTACACTGGCCCCATGATAAGCCCAGAGACTTTTTGTACTCTTCAGGTTTAGAGAATTTGTATTTAACACGCAGGTACCTTGACAGGCCTGATTTACTAAGTTAGAGGAAATTCTAATTTTTATTTGTAATTCAGCACAGGCTCTATAATTCTAGAAAATCTAAAACAAGCTCCCCAACAATCTCTCTCTTGAGGCCCTGATAATCCTGTAGGGTGCATCTTTTTGGTAGGTCTATATCCACAAAAACAGACTAAATAGAGTCATTGAGAGGCACTATGTGATGACCAGAATAAGTGACTATCTGGAAGCTAGAAATCTGATTTCCCAAAGCAGCCATTCAATGTAACACTTTTGAAAAGCAGTTACTTGACTGTTGCTGGCCCCACTTTCTACTGGACAAATAAAACAGAGTCAGATAAACATTCTTTGTTCAGAATTACATGATACAAGATTATCCTTCCTAAAATTTAGGTAAGACACAAAAAGTTTGTATTGTTAAACAGAAATAGTGCATTCAAGATCACATTTACCTAGATCTTTCTGGTGTTAATGTTACAATGGCAAGCACAGAAGTAGTTCACACCTTGTTGCAGCTATTGAATTAACAATACCTTGTTTCAGTTCAAACTTCTTTTGAGCCTTGTATCAAATCTGTTAAGAAACAGAATGTGTGGAAGCCTCTCTGCCCCCAGATTCCCCACAAACTATGTAAAAAAGGACTCTGAACAACTTCTGGAGCCCCAGCACTCACAGAACGATACAGAGAAGCTAACCTCCCGCTGAGGACAGCCCAGCAGCCCTGCAGGAAGGACCAGTGCAGCAGTCTGGGAGCCGGCAACCCGCACAGCGCAGGAGCCCAGCCGAACCGAGCCCAGGTCCTCGTGAGCCGAGGTTTTAGCCCCTGGGCAGCAGGGCCAGCAGCCAGCTGGAGGAACCCCAGAACACCAGGAGCTGTGGCACCTCCAGAATTATCAACATAGACATGCCTAGGACAAAGTAAGAGGTTAGTGTCCTATGGACTTTGGGACCTGTATTTGGGGAATGCGTCAGCTCCCTCCCCTGGGGGCTAGAAGCCGCTGAGGAGACACGCCATTTTGTAGTTTTCAGAGGCATATCCGGCTCCCAGCCTACAAATCGTGGGGAGATCCAGCGATCAGTCTTGGGGGGTAATCGCTCTTGCTTTAACCTCCCTGGATCTGGATTGTGATCTAGGGTGGAAGTTGTGGGTGGGTTTACAGCTTGCCAGAAACGGAAGTTGCCCCCCACACGTTCGGGACGAAAATTCCTCTAGCTGGCCTTAAAGCCATAGTGTGGCAACAAGCCCAAAAGTCAAGCAATTAAGTGGCAACATGCCAAGGCAAAGGAAACAGAAAAATGCAACCCTAGACTCCTATTTTAGGGGCATAGAGCGGGAAAAGGACTGTGAGGTCAAAAGTCCTGCTCCAAAAGCCCCAGGGGAAAACATGAGCGGGTTGCAGGCCATAGAGGACATTAACAAGGACTTTAAAAATCAAATAAGAGAAGTGGAGGAAAAATTGGAAAGAGAAATGAGAAGGATGCAGGAAAAGTATGAAATGAGGGTCAACAGCCTGACTGAGGAAAACAACACCTTAAAAAATAGACTAGCTCAAATGGCAAAGGAGGCCCAAAAGGGCAATGAGGAGAAGAATGCCTTAAAAAGTCGAATTTGCCAGATGGAAAAAGAATCTCAAAAGTTCACTGAGGAGATTCATTCCTTCAGAGTTAGACTGGAGCAAATGGAAGCTAATGACTTTATGAGAAATCAAGATGCTGTTAAGCAGATCCAAACAAACGAAAGATTAGAAGGCAATGTGAAATATCTCATGGGAAAAACCACTGACCTGGAGAATAGATCCAGGAGAGACAATTTAAAAATTATTGGACTACCTGAAAGCCATGATCAAGGAAAGAACCTAGAAATCACCCTTCAAGAAATTCTCAAGGAAAACTGCCCTGATGTTTTAGATCCAGAGGGCAAAATAGAGGTTGAAAGAATCCACAGATCACCTCCTGAAAAAGATCCCAAAAAGAAAACTCCCAGAAATATTATAGCCAGGTTCCAGAATCCCCAGATCAAGGAGAAAATACTACAAGCAGCCAGGAAGAAACAATTTCAATATTGTGGAAACACAATCAGAATAGCCCAGGACCTGGCAGCTTCTACACTGAGGGATCGAAGGGCATGGAATATGATATTCCAGAGGGCAAAAGAACTGGGAATGAACCCAAGGGTCACCTACCCAGCAAAACTGAGTATTTTGTTTCAGGGGAAAATATGGTCATTCAGTGGAATAGAGGACTTTCAAGCATTCTTGAGGAAAAAACCAGAGTTGAATAGAAAATTTGACATCCAGACACAAGAAGTAAGAGATGCCTGAGAAGGTAATCAGGGAAAAGAAATCAAAAGGAACTTATCAAAGTTGAACTATTTACATTCCTATATGGAAAAGCAATATCTGTGACTGATGATACCTTTCTCACTATGAAAATAATGGAAGAAGGGGGTGTGGTAATATGAATACATATGTGAATGTGTGTATATATGGTTACAGTTATATATGGATAGAGGGCATAGGTTGAATTTGTTGGGAAGGGAGAATACTCAAGGGATGAAATTATGAGGGGAGAGAGGAAAGTGGCAAGAGGAGATGGGGAGAGACATGGCAGGGTAAACTATCTCATGTAGGGGAAGTGGTTGCAAAGGAGGGGGAGAATAAGGAAGGCTAAAAAGGCAAAACCACATTCACATTGAATTTGGTTCAGGGAGAAAATGACATACATACTAAATGGGATATCTCAACCTGCAGCAGGATAGGGGGAAGGGGGATGAGAGGAGGGATGATGGATGGGAGGGCATCCTTGGGGTGAGGGGAGGTTGGAAGTACCCACTATAAAAGAGGGACAGGATGATGTAGGGAATGGACCAGGTGGGGGGTGAGATGAGTGGGAGGGAATTATAAGCAGCCTTGTACAATATATCTACCATGATAATATTTTGCATAGCTAGACATGTACAACATATACTGAATTACTTATATCCCAAGAAGGAATGGGTGACAAAGGAGGAAGGAAATGGATCTGAAATTCAAGGTCGTAACATTAAATGTTTCAAATACATATATAAATACTATTATTAATACTCTTTTGCCTATAATTGGGAGATAAGATGTGCAGGCATTGGGACACAAAGATTCATCTTCCTCTAATGGAAAAGTCGAAGGGGGTATGGGAGAAGGTATGGGAGAGAGTAGATTGGAGGAAGTGATATCTTGTGGGACTGCTATTCAGGGAGGTTGGGTAGGGGAATAATGGGGGGAAAATGATTGTAACTCAAAATCTGGTGGAAATGAATGATGTAAAACAGAAGTTAATAAAGCATTTGTTAAAAAAAATAAACAAGAAATAAAGAATTGAAAAAATAAAAAAAAATGAAACAGAATGTGTGAACCCCATAACTTGTGAATCCTAGAACTCATGAACTCCTGCAACAAGATGGGAAGGAGCTAATGACAATATATAAGAAGAATTTCCAGGCTACAGAGAGTAGAACTGAGAAGAGGACTCCTATGGTGGCAGAGTCAAGAAGGAGAAAATTTGTGGTATCCCAGCACTCTGTTTCTCTGCTCTGTCTGTGTTGATGTCTATTTGTAATAATTTGTACAGAAGTCCTAGAACCTCACTGGAAGCCCTGGAAGAGGACTTTCTGGTTATATGTTTACAGAAGTCCTGGAGGAGGATTTTGGAGCTACTGGGACTTCACTGATGATTTGTGCTGACCTCTTGGACCTTATTTGTGGATCTGTGTTGATTTCTATGTTGATAATTTGTGTTGAGTTCTCAGACCTTGTTTGTGGGTCTGAGTTGATTTCACAAGCATATAGTGAATTGATGATGGTGCCAGCAATGTTTATGAATATTATTGTGGCTCTGTCAAGCTTTATCTTCCCAGAAACAGGAACTGTGAAGGACTTGAGGTGGACTTGACACTGTGAACTTCAACATGGAAGAGGAACTGGACAAGGAAATGAACAAGGAACTAGGAGCTGCCTGCCTTTGAACCCAGTTGACAGTTGGAGATGGGACCATGGAAGAGAAACCATGGAAGCTGAGAGCCAAACTTGAGTCAAGCTGAAAGAAGACTTTTCTTGGATACTGTGTACTGAGAAGATTATGATTTACTGTGACCTAGGGGTGGAGAACTTTGACTTCTGTATTTTGTGATGGAATTAAGGATTTTGTGATTGCCTAAATGAATTTGGTGAAAACAAAGTGGCCATTTTAGTGATAAGTTGTTGAACTGTGCCATGGTGAATGCTGCGTTTTGATTTTCTGTTAATGTTTTGCTCTGATTTGTTATTGAAAAGAGTTAGGTATATTGTGAAATCAGAACCTTGAAAAGCTGTTCACAGCAGCATTATTCTGGAAAGCTGCTTATGCTTGGCTTTACAAATGCCCTTCGAAAACAGGTGGCAGCTATACCAGAGACTGAAGACTCCAGGTCAGGCCCTGCAATCCTGTCTCCAACACTACCATAACTGACGACTATTTATAAAGATCTGACTCCTGTAGATCGCCAATTTCCCTGGTTTACCAATGGTTCTATCTGCTACAGAAGATTCATGCATAACTGGACTTCAGCAGCCACTAATATAGTGATAGGAAATATCTTAGGAAGTAGAGATGTTGAAACGTCTTCCCAGTACATTGAGCTCTAATCTGCATGACTGATATATGAGACATCTTTGAGAGATGATTACACAATGAAGATCATATAGTATACTAATTCCTGTGAAGTAACTATGGGGCTGGCCAAGTGGTCTGAGGCTTGGAGAGCACAGGACTCGGACAATTACCCCTTTGTGGTGAGGAATAATAGAACAATTTTGCCTATGCCTGGCACTACATATAATTATTCACTGGCATGTCAGTACCCATAAGATATAACAAGCGTTAAATAAACTACCAGGCTGTGATCATTACAAAAAGGGCAAAGACTGGGGAGTGCGTCCATTACCAATCTGGAGAAATGATCTTGTGCTGGACATAGTATTATATGATTGCCCTAACTATAGACAAAGTCATCATTCCTGTCCAACTAAGCGCTTAGTCCCTTTGTGGGCACTTACCTAGTCCAAGAAGCTTTCAACCTGTCCCAAGCTGGCAAAATAGCAATCTCTAAATGTAGATTTCAACAAAATGTCTGGGAAAGTAAGCACTTAGGACAGAGCTTGGCACACACAGTAGGTGGTTAATGTTTATTGATTAAACAAAAATCTGGAACACTACATTCATTATACTTTTGTTTTAGTAGTGTTACACTGATTTTCAACAATTTTCATTAGAATGTTGCTTTTCATTCTCTCAACATCAAGTGAAAATGGACTAAACTGTAAAAAAGAACTGTTTTCACTCCTTCTGAATTGTACAAATGAAATCTTTTAAATTCAAAAAGTATTTCCTAAATATTTGAAGTATAATTGCTGAAATAAAAAAACCAAATGATTCTTGACGATTTTTACCTATATGAAAGTGGGTCAAATCACAATTTTGTTAGCTTCCCTTCCCAAATGCCAAGTTTTCACACAACCTGATTTCAACTTTGAAACTTAAAGTTGTCTCATTTAAATGCCTCATAATATCTACAAAGAAAGTTAAAGCCTCAGTTACTGCTGTTGTTATTGTTATTAAGCTGTTCTGGTATCTCTCCTTTCATTTCTAAAAACATTTTGGCTTCATGACAAAGTTGCCAAAAAACATTTCAAAACTTTATACAGCAAAGCAAACATTTCTACTCACTTTCCATTTCTAAGACAGGGAAACTGTCACAGTTCAATATTCAAGAAGATTCCTGTTTTATTAACAACCATCAATAGATATTCCATTTTTCAGTACTTTTGAGGAAGTCAGTTCCTTGGTTTACAAAACTAGTAGAAACTATATGATTATCTCAATCGATGCAGAAAAGGCTTTTGACAAAATACAACACCCATTCCTATTAAAAACACTAGAAAGCATAGAAATGAATGAAGTCTTCCTTTAAAAAATAAGCTGGAGTGAACCAAGATGGCGGAGTAGAAACAGCTCATCCAAGCCACTCTGCCCCCAGATTCCCCCCAAACTATGTAAAAGGGGACTCTGGACAACTTCTGGAGCCCCAGCATCCACAGAACGACACAGAGAAGCTAACCTCCCACTGAGGACAGCCCAGCAACCCTGCAGGAAGGACCGGCACAGCGGTCTGGGAGCCGGCAGCGTGCAACACCAGAGCACAGGAAGCGGAGCCAAGCGGAGCCCAGGTCCTCGTGAGCCAAGGTTTCAGCCCCTGGGCGGCAGGTCCAGCAGCCGGCTGGAGGAACCCCAGAACACCAGCAGCCGTGGCAACTCCAGAATTATCAACACAGACATGCCTAGGACAAAGTAAGAGGTTAGTGTCCTATGGACTTTGGGACCTGTATTTGGGGAATGCGTCGGCTCCCTCCCCTGGGGGCTAGAAGCCACTGAGGAGACACGCCATTTTGTAGTTTTCAGAGGCAGCTCCAGCTCCTGGCCTGCAATTAATTGTAGGGAGATCCAGCGATCAGTCTTGGGGGGGTAATCGCTCTTGCTTTAACCTCCCTGGATCTGGATTGTGCTCTACAGTGGAAGTCGTGGGTGGGTTTACAGCTTGCCAGAAATGGAAGTTGCCCCCCACAGGTTCGGGACGAAAATTCCTCTATCTGGCCTTTAAGCCATACTGTGGCAACAAGCCCACAAGTCAGGTAATCAAGTGGCAACATGCCAAGGCAAAGGAAACAGAAAAATGCAAACCTAAACTCCTATTTTGGGGGCATAGAGCAGGAAAAGGACTGTGAGGTCAGAAGTCCTGCTCCAAAAGCCCCAGGGGAAAACATGAGCGGGTTGCAGGCCATAGAGGACATTAACAAGGACTTTAAAAATAAAATAAGAGAAGTGGAGGAAAAATTGGAAAGAGAAATGAGAAGGATGCAGGAAAAGTATGAAATGAGGGTCAACAGCCTGACTGAGGAAAACAACACCTTAAAAAATAGACTAACTCAAATGGCAAAGGAGGCCCAAAAGGGCAATGAGGAGAATGCCTTAAAAAGTCGAATTTGCCAGATGGAAAAAGAATCTCAAAAGTTCACTGAGGAGATTCATTCCTTCAGAGTTAGACTGGAACAAATGGAAGCTAATGACTTTATGAGAAATCAAGATGCTGTTAAGCAGATCCAAACAAACAAAAGATTAGAAGTCAATGTGAAATATCTCATGGGAAAAACCACTGACCTGGAAAATAGATCCAGGAGAGACAATTTAAAAATTATTGGACTACCTGAAAGCCATGATCCAGGAAAGAACCTAGAAATCACCCTTCAAGAAATTCTCAAGGAAAACTGCCCTGATGTTTTAGATCCAGAGGGCAAAATAGAGGTTGAAAGAATCCACCCATCACCTCCTGAAAAAGATCCCAAAAAGAAAACTCCCAGGAATATTATAGCCAGGTTCCAGCATCCCCAGATCAAGGAGAAAATACTACAAGCAGCCAGGAAGAAACAATTTCAATATTGTGGAAACACAATCAGAATAGCCCAGGACCTGGCAGCTTCTACACTGAGGGATGGAAGGGCATTGAATATCCCAAGGGTCACCTACCCAGCAAAACTGAGTATTTTGTTTCAGGGGAAAATATGGTCATTCAGTGGAATAGAGGACTTTCAAGCATTCTTGAGGAAAAAACCAGTATTGAATAGAAAATATGACATTCAGACTCAAGAAGCAAGAGATGCCTGAGAAGGTAATCAAGGAAAAGAAATCAAAAGGAACTTATCAAAGTTGAACTATTTACATTCCTATATGGAAAAACAATAACTGTGACTGATGATATCTTTCTCACTATGAAAATAATGGAAGAAGTGTGTGTGGTCATATGAATACATATGTGAATGTGTGTGTATATGGATAGAGGGCATGGGTTGAATTTGTTGGGAAGGGAGAATACTCAAGGGATGAAATTATGAGGTGAGAGAGGAAAGTGGCAAGAGGAGATGGGGAAAGACAGGGTAGGGTAAACTATCTCATGTAGAAGAAGAAAGGGGAAGTGGTTGCAAGGGAGGGGGAGAATAGGAAAGAAAAAAAAAGGCAAATCCACATTCTCATTGAATTTGGTTCAGGGAGAGAATGATAAACATACTAAATGGGATATCTCAACCTGCAGAAGAATAGGGGGAAGGGGGATGAGAGGAGGGATGACGGATGGGAGGGCATCCTTGGGGGGAGGGGAGGTTGGAAGTACCCACTACAGAAGAGGGACAGGATCATGTAGGGCATGGACCAGGTGGGGGGTGGGATGAGTGGGAGGGAATTATAAGCAGCCTTGTACAATATATCTACTATGATAATGTTTTGCATAGCTAGACATGTACAACATATACTGAATTATTTATCTCCCCAGAGGGAATGGGTGACAAGGGAGGAAGGAAATGGATCTGAAATTCGAGGTCTTAAGATTAAATGTTTCAAATATATATAAATACTATTATTAATACTCTTTTGCTTATAATTGGGAGATAAGATGTGCAGGTATTTGGACACAAAGATTCACCTTCCTCTAATGGAAAATTCGAAGGGGGTATGGGAGAAGGTATGGGAGCGAGCAGATTGGAGGAAGTGATATCTTGTGGGACTGCTATTCTGGGAGGTTGGGTAGGGGAATAACGGGAGGGAAAATGATTGTAACTCAAAATCTGGTAGAAATGAATGATGTAAAACAGAAGTTAATAAAGCATGTGTTTAAAAAAAATAAGCTGCATCCACCTAAAACAATCAGCAAGTATTATATAAGCTAGATAAGCTAGAAGCATTTCCAATAAGATCAGGGGTGAAACAAGGATGTCCACTATCACCTCTATTATTCAATTTACTACTACAAATGTTAGCTGTAGCAATAAGAGAAGAAAAAGAAATCAAAAGAATTATATTAAGCAAAGAAGAGACAAAGCTATCATTCTTTGCAGAAGATATGATGATATACTTAGAGGATCCTAGAGAATCAATCAAAAAGCTACTTGAGATAATGAATAAATTTAGCAAAATTGCAGGATATAAAATAAATGCAAATAAATCATCAGTATTCCTATATATTTCTTATGAAATCCAACAACAAGAGATAGAAAGAGAAATTCAATTTAAAGTTGCTGTAGCCTCTATACAATATCTGGGAATATGCCTGCCAAAAGATACCCAGGACCTATATGAACAAAATTACAAAATACTTTTCACACAAATAAAATCAGATCTAAATAACTGGAGAAACATCAGTTGCTCATGGCTAGGTAGAGTTAATATAATAAAAATGACAGTTTTACCTAAATTAGTTTACCTATTTAGTGCCATACCAATCAATCACACATTTTAAAGAGCTAGAAAAAATAGTATCAAAATTCATCCAGAAGAACAGAAGGTCCAGAATATCAAGGGAATTAGTGAAAAGAAGACCTAGGGAAGGTGGCCTAGCCATACTAGATTTTAATCCATATTATAAAGCAGCAGTCATCAAAACTACTTGGAATTGGCTGAGGAATAGAGTAGGGGATCAGTGGAATAGATTAGGTACACGAGACACACCAGTAAATGACTATAGCTATCTACTGTTTGATAAACCCAAAGAACCCAGCTTCTGGGATAAGAATTTAGTATTTCACAAAAATAGCTGGGAAAACCGGAAAATAGTATGGCAGAAACTGGGCATAGACCAATATTTTACACCATATACCAAAATAAAGTCTAAATGAGTGTACAATCTAAGTATAAAGGCTTATACTATAAGCAATCTGGGAGAGAAAGGAATAGTTTACCTGTCAGATTTACAGAGACAGAAAGATTTTATGACAAAACAAGTTAGAGAGCATTATGAAATGCAAAATTGATTACATTAAATTGAAAAGTTTTTGTACAAATTTTGACTTCATTTATTCCTATACTTTCTAGTGTTTTTAATAGGAATGGATGTTGTACTTTGTCAAAAGCCTTTTCTGCATCTATTGAGATAATCATATGGTTTCTATTAGTTTTGTACGCCAAGGACCTGTCTTCCTCACAAGTAGTGAGAGAAGTTTTTGTACCCATCAATGTAACCAATATTAGGAGGGAAGTGGAAAATTGGGGTAGAATTTTAATAACCAGTGTCTCTGATAAAGGCCTCATTTCTAAAATATACAGAGAATTGAGTCAAATTTATAAGAATACAAGTCATTCTCCAATTTATAAATGGTCAAATGACATGACCAAGCCGTTTTCAGAGGAAGAAATTAAAGATATGTATAAGGATATGAAAAATGCTCTAAATCACTAGTGATTAGAGAAATGCAAATCAAAACAACTCTGAGGTACCACATCTCACTGGTCAGACTGGCTAAGATGACAAAACATGAAAATTATGAATGCTGGAAAGGATGTGAGAAAATGGAATACTAATGCTTTTTTGGCAGAGTTGTAAACTTATTCAAGCCTTCTAGAGAGCAATCTGGAATTATGTCCAAAGGGCTACAAAAAAGTCCACATCCTTTGAACCAATGACACCACTTCTAGGGCTGTGTCCCAAAGAGATCAAAGAAGTGGGAAAACGATCCATATGTAAAAAAAAATATTTATAAGAGCTCTTTTTATGGTGGCAAAGAATTGGAAATCAAGGGGATGCCTATCAATTGGGGAATGGCTGAACAAGTTGTGGTATATGAATGTAACGGAATACTATTGTGTTATAAGAAATGAGGAGCAGACAGACTTAATAATGACCTACAGAGACTTACATAAACTGATGCTGAGTGAGGAGAGAAGAACCAGGAGAACTTTGTACACAATTACAGACACATGGTATATGTGATGACTAATCAATAGGCTGGGCTCGTCTCAGCAATACAAGGTTAGAAGACAACTCCCAAAGACTTATGATTGAAAAGGATATCCACATACAGAGAAAGAACTACAGAGTCTGAATGCAGATTTAAGCAAACTACATGCTTTCTCATTCTGTTTTATTTCATTTTGTTTTGTTTTTTCTTTCTCTCTTTTCACTCCCTTGGTTATAACCATTCTTTACAACTTGACTAAAATTTAATGTGACGGTATTTGTAGATCCTATATTTAAATGCATGCCTCCATGGTTGGGGAGGAGAAGGAGGGGTTAGAAAATCTGAAACTCAAGGGATTTTGGAACTGAATGTTGTAAACCAAAAGTAAATAATTTTTTTTAAAAATACAAAGTTATAGCAAAATAGCACCTTTGAGAGATTTCCCTCTTTCAAGCATTAGATGGCACCAAAGAGCAAAAAGCTTAAAAGCCCTTCATAAATCATTTGAATTCACTCTCAGCCAATTAACTTAGAGCAGTTAATCCAGTCTTTTTCTAGTCAATCAGCAAAGCAAAAACACTTCCATTCATCAAATTTGCAGCTAGATTGGTAGCTGTTTCAGCAAGAAGTCTTCTATGTCTTCTGCCCATATTAGTCGATAGCTTGTTATTTATTTTCTTTTTCCAAAGCTGTTTCTCTTACTGGCTTCTTAACCCCAACCCTGCTGACTTTTTAGCTACCATTAAAGCCTCAAATCAGAGGCTTTTGGTAGTTACTCATGTTTCCCTTAAAACTCACAAAATCACCTTTCTGACAAGTATGAACCCAAAAGTCCTTAAATAATCTTTCCATAGTTCTGAGTTTAAACAATTTATGATTTTGTCAGTTTGAAGCATGAGAATTATTTTTAAAAGTCACATGGAAATGAACTAATGGATCTGTCTCCTACAGACATCTCTACAATTCATTGCTCTTTCCTTCCTAAAAGAAGTCATCTCAGGATATTCAGCTGAGGTAAAGTTCTCTCTCCATTCATTAGAACTGTTTATATCTCTCCTCACATTATTTTTTTCTGCAAGAATGTCTTCTTCAAAAGTGTATTTTATAATTTTCTTATGCAAATAAATGTTATTTTTCTTCCCCTTTCATCAACCAAATTATACAAATACAAAAGAAGCAGGACTTAAACATCCATTAAATTACATAAACAAAAAAAATGGGTTTAGATGAAAAACTTTTTTGTTTATTTGAAAGAAAAACAAATTTACTTTAATGAAAATCCAACCACAGATTAACATAACTTGCTGAAAAGTTATGTTGACTGTTACAATTTATCTGACTGTTTTATTTTTTATGTTTCAATTAAAAAGTATTTTAAAAGAAGTGTATATGTTTAGAGGATGTAGCAGCAAGTACCCTAGCATACCAAGGATGGCTGGTAGCAAAGGTTCTTTAATCTACTTTTCTAAAGGGAAGCAACTCAAAAAGGGGCTAACAATTTTACTTTAATCAAATATATCATTTACCTAATTCTGGGGGAAAAGAACTTCAAATACAAACAGAAGTTACAAGCAGACAAAAAATACAGACAGAGAAACAGAGCAGCAGAAAGGATTTCCAGCTGTCTGACCATTATATTCATACCTAGTTAGTTCTGAGAGAGAGAAGCACCAACATCTGGGTTTTCAATGTCGGGGGACTGAACACAGCTGCCCTGAGTCTCATCTGTCCAAATCAAAAAACCCTTCTCATGAGTGAGCCCCAAAGCAAAACCTCACATCAGGGTATGTTTACCCTTCTCTAGGGTCAGAGAACATAAAAACCCTCGTGATCTTCCGCCCAATCAAAAAGTAACAAGGTGTGGGCAGTCCTGGAAAAAAAAAAAAACAACCTCCCACCACAGGCTCCATGTGAAGACATTCAGGCCTATTTTATGGGGCCAAGTATATTTTTAAATTGGGGAAAGTACTCAAATTCACTTAAGCCTATGAAGGGTTAGGGAAGATCTTCAAATTCCAGTTACCATTACAGATGACTATATTGATGACTATATATAACTGAATACTTACTAGTAAGCAATTATTATTTACAAATCTTTCCTAATTGTAGGATTTCCCACCAAATGAAATATATTCTATCATATTTGCTTTCAAACTGTGAAACAAAATGATATTATTCATCAATTAAGTTAATTAATAAAAAGAAAAATTAATAGACATATATGTGTGTAGTTGTAGTTATATTGATAGAGATGCATAACCAAAACAATTTAAAGATTCTAGATGGGAGAACAAGCTGAATTAATCAAGAAAAGCTTCTGATGAAATCTGAAACTTGAACTACTTTTAGCACAGAAGAGAAGGAACATAGGGGAAATGGAGTTCATTCTAAATACAAGAGATAGCTTGCACAAAAAAACAGGAATTAAGAAGTCATTTCTGTGAAAAGGGGTTTTAGATGTTTTTTTTTTCTTCTATTTCATTACATTTGCAAGTCACATTTATTTTGGTTATCTTTCAGAATTACTTATCCTATACATTGAAGTGTCTCTTTCCCTCCATTCTTTGACACTTGTCATTTCAAGAAATGATAAATTTGGATCTAAAAAATAATAAAGCATTTCAAAAATGCACAATAGCCACTCTACCCCCAGATTCCCCCCAAACTATGTAAAAGGGGACTCTGAACAACTTCTGGAGCCCCAGCACCCACAGAACAACACAGAGAAGCTAACCTCCCGCTGAGAACAGCCCAGCAGCCCTGCAGGAAGGACCAGCTCAGCAGTCTGGGACCTGGCAGCGTGAAGTGCGAAGAGCACAGGAGCTGAGCCGAGGCCAGGTCCATGTGAGCCGAGGTTTTAGCCCCAGGGCGGCAGGGCCAGCAGCCGGATGGAGGAACCCCAGAATACCAGGAGCTGTGTCGATTCCAGAATTGTCAACATAGACATGCCTAGGACAAAGTAAGATGTTAGTGTCCTATGGACTTTGGGACCTGTATTTGGGGAGTGCATAAGCTTCCTCCCCTGGGGGCTAGAAGCCACTGAGGAAACATGCCATTTTGTAGTTTTCAGAGGCAGCTCCAGCTCCCAGCCTGCATGCTAACTGTAGGGAGATCCAGCGATCAGTCTTGGGGGGTAATCGCTCTTGCTTTAACCTCCCTGGATCTGGATTGTGATCTAGGGTGGAAGTTGTGGGTGGGTTTACAGCTTGCCAGAAACGGAAGTTGACCCCCACACGTTCGGGACAAAAATTCCTCTAGCTGGCCTTAAAGCCATACTGTGGCAACAAGCCCAAAAGTCAAGCAATTAAGTGGCAACATGCCAAGGCAAAGGAAACAGGAAAATGCAACCCTAGACTCCTATTTTGGGGGCATAGAGCAGGAAAAGGACTGTGAGGTCAGAAGTCCTGCTCCAAAAGCCCCAGGGGAAAACATGAGTGGGTTGCAGGCCATAGAGGACCTTAAGAAGGACTTTAAAAATCAAATAAGAGAAGTGGAGGAAAAATTGGAAAGAGAAATGAGAAGGATGCAGGAAAAGTATGAAATGAGGGTCAACAGCCTGACTGAGGAAAACAACACCTTAAAAAGTAGACTAACTCAAATGGCAAAGGAGGCCCAAAAGGGCAATGAGGAGAAGAATGCCTTAAAAAGTCGAATTTGCCAGATGGAAAAAGAATCTCAAAAGTTCACTGAGGAGATTCATTCCTTCAGAGTTAGACTGGAGCAAATGGAAGCTAATGACTTTATGAGAAATCAAGATGCTGTTAAGCAGATCCAAACAAATGAAAGATTAGAAGGCAATGTGAAATATCTCATGGGAAAAACCACTGACCTGGAAAATAGATCCAGGAGAGACAATTTAAAAATTATTGGACTACCTGGAAGCCATGATCAAAGAAAGAACCTAGAAATCACCCATCAAGAAATTCTCAAGGAAAACTGCCCTGATGTTTTAGATCCAGAGGGCAAAATAGATCACCGATCACCTCCTGAAAAAGATCCCAAAAAGAAAACTCCCAGGAATATTATAGCCAGGTTCCAGAATCCCCAGATCAAGGAGAAAATACTACAAGCAGCCAGGAAGAAACAATTTCAATATTGTGGAAACACAATCAGAATAGCCCAGGACCTGGCAGCTTCTACACTGAGGGATCGAAGGGCATGGAATATCCCAAGGGTCACCTACCCAGCAAAACTGAGTATTTTGTTTCAGGGGAAAATATGGTCATTCAGTGGAATAAAGGACTTTCAAGCATTCTTGAGGGAAAAACCAGAATTGAATAGAAAATCTGACATCCAGACACAAGAAGCAAGAGATGCCTGAGAAGGTAATCAGGGAAAAGAAATCAAAAGGAACTTATCAAAGTTGAACTATTTACATTCCTATATGGAAAAGCGAGAACTGTGACTGATGATATCTTTTTCACTATGAAAATAATGGAAAAGGGTGTGTGGTCATATGAATACATATGTGAATGTGTGTGTATATGGTTACAGTTATATATGGATAGAGGGCATAGGTCGAATTTGTTGGGAAGGGAGAATACTCAAGGGTTGATATTATGAGGTGAGAGAGGAAAGTGGCAAGAGGAGATGGGGAGAGACAGGGTAGGGTAAACTATCCCAAGTGGAAGAAGCAAGGGGAAGTGGTTGCAAAGGAGGGGGAGAATTAGGAAGGCTAAAAAGTCAAAACCACATTCACATTGAATTTGGTTCAGGGAGAGAATGACATACATACTAAATGGGATTTCTCAACCTGCAGCAGAATAGGGGGAAGGGGGATGAGAGGAGGGATGATGGATGGGAGGGCATCCTTGGGGGGAGGGGAGGTTGGAAGTACCCACTATAGAAGAGGGACAGGATCATGTAGGGAATGGACCAGGTGGGGGGTGGGATGAGTGGGAGGGAATTATAAGCAGCCTTGTACAATATATCTACTATGATAATGTTTTGCATAGCCAGACATATACAACATGTACTGAATTACTTATCTCCCAAGAGGGAATGGGTGACAAGGGAGGAAGGAAATGGATCTGAAATTCGAGGTCTTAACATTAAATGTTTCAAAAAAAAAAATATATATATATACATATATATGTATATATACACACACATATATATATAAATACTAATATTGATAATCTTTTGCTTGTAATAGGGAGATAAGATGTGCAGGCATTGGGACACAAAGATTCACCTTCCTCTAATGGAAAAGTCGATGGGGGTATGGGAGAATGTATGGGAGAGAGCAGATTGGAGGAAGCGATATCTTGTGGGACTGCTATTCTGGGAGGTTGGGTAGGGGAATAATGGGGGGGAAATGATTGCAACTCAAAATATGGCGGAAATGAATGATGTAAAACAGAAGTTAATAAAGCATTTGTTTACAAAAATGTACAATAGAAAATCAAAATCACAGAACTAAATTTATTGAGGTCAAAGCAAGCTTGCTCAAAGTTACTCTCCTGATTTTCCAATTAATCATGAAAGTAAGTGGCAGGGGGGAGAGAAAGGGGATTCTGGGAAGATGTCAGAGTAAGTGAGAAAATTCCGAGCTCTCTTTTCTCCCACAAAAGAGATAAAATAGCATATCAGGGTGAACATAAATTAACAAAAATATAATAGTAGGGGCAGAACAGGGGTCTTCCTGGGATACTCAGAGAAGATCTAAAGAAAAGTCCCAGGATGAGGTTTGGTTGCTGCAAAGAGTAAACACTTCCATGCTAGCTCCTAGGTCCACTTAAACAACAAGCAGCAAGCCTTGGGATCACCTTGGTTAGGAGTTGCCTTGGCCCCAGCCACATGAACATTTACCCCTAGGACAGTGAGGGGAGTTGGGCATCTGACATGGGGAAGACCTAGGGAAGCTCTGCTGACAAGGAACTCCAGACACAGTTGTGATGATGGGACATAACGGAGGTGAAAAGGAACCAGCATACACCCATTAATTACAGAAGCAGTAGGATGGGGACACCACTGGCTGTGGGCACTTACAGGAGGCTGAAAGTCTTGGTTTTAGTTCCAAGCCAGACAGCAGAACTGAAGGTGAATGACAGGAAAGAGGCACCACCCCCATACCCCAGAAGAAGAGGTGATTATAAAAATTAATCTACTACAAAATTTTTAATGCACAGGCAAATGAGAAAGAACCCAACCATAGAAAGTTACCATAGGAATATGGAAGACTAGGGTTCATTTTCAGAGGATGATACTGAAGCAAAGAAACCCACTTTTACCACAAGGAGTAAAATCAATTTGTCACCTGCTAAAAAAGAATTGAGATTAATTAAAGAACTTAAATCAATTAAAGAATTTTTAAAAAGATTTTAAAAATCAAATGAGAGAAGGAATAGAAACAGCACTTCCACAGCACTCCAGCTCACACCACCTCAAAATCATGTAAAAGGGGACTCTGAACAACCTCTGGAGCTCCAGCACACACAGAACAACACAGAGAAGCTAACCTACCACTGAGGACAGTCCTGCAGCCAGGCAGGGAGCAGCAAGCACAGAGCTCAGAAGAGTAGAGCCAAGAAAAATTTGTACACAATTACAGACACAACGTATGTGTGATGAACAACTTTGATATACTGGACTCTTCTCAGCAATCCAGGGTTTTAAGTCAACCCCAATAGACTCATGACGGAGAGAGATGTCTACATCCAGAGAAAGAACAGAGTTTGAACCCAGACTGAAGCAAACTATCTGCTCCTTTTCTGGTTCTTGTTTGGTTTTGTTTCCTCTTTCCCATTGTTCATTCCATCTGATACAATCCTTCTTTATAACCTGACTAATGCCTAGGTGTGAAAGTACTTGCAGATATTATACTTGATTGTATACCACTGGGGGACAGAGGGAGGAAGGTGGAAAGGGAGGGAAAATTTGAAACTCAAAGAATTGTGGAAATGAATCTTGTAAACTAAAAGTAAACAAATTAATAAAGACCAAATTTTTTTTAAAAAATCATTATTTTATACAAATGATGTGTGAGAGGAAGAATCAACACAGAGGAATTAAATGTAGGAGAAGGGCTATTAGTTCTGGAAACCTATTTTCATCAAGAATAGGTACAAGAGGGAACCGTAGATATATACTTGAAGAATATAAAAATCTTCAAAAGTCAAAAAAATAAAGTAAAATGCTAAGGGGATAAAGAGGGGGAAGAAAATAAGGGAGTGATCCTTAGAGGGGAGAATGAGGGAAATAGGTCAAAGGGAGATACAGATATTTAGATTTATGAGAATGGGAGGAAGAGGGAGGCATCCTTTGGGGGGAAGGGATTTAGGTTAAGTAATAGGAGGGCAAGGTATTAGGTAGAAGTAAATTAGAGGAGTTAGGAGGGTTAAGAAATAAAAAAAAACACAAACATAAAACAAAGATCAAAAGCAGAATTTGCTATGTAGAGCATTTGTCTATATATGTATATATGTATGTATATGTATATAAGTATCTACACATCTCTCTATACACAAATATATCTGTGCTTAATTGTAGCCTTCGGGAGGGCAAGAGGGGAAGAAGAGGGAAAAAAAGAACAAAGAAAAAATGCACAGCAAAAAAACAAAAGAAAACTAATGAAATAAAAATAATTCTCAATACAAATTATGTAGGCTCTTTTGAAATGAAAATTTATTGCTTATATATTTTGAATCTTCTCTACCTTCTGAATACTGCATTTTTTTTCTTATTTCATATTTAATTTATATATTTTTTAAGAAGTAGAAGGGTACAACTATATTTTTCTGCTCAAACATTGATGAATTCCTTATACGTTGTTCTGTTTTTTTCTCCTTTGAATTTATACAATATGAAGATCATCCATTCTAAGCCACTAAATCTTAAATCTCTTCATCTCAGTTTTTCCAGGTGATCATCATACATTAATATGTACTCTGGTCTAACTAGTCTCTAGGTGAGCTTTTTGTGTTTTTTCTTCCTCTATTTGTTTACATTAACATTTCACTTCATGTGGTATTTCCTACAGAAATAAAATTTGTCTTTTGACTTGATAACCATTTTTCTAATCTTCATATTGTCATTTTCTTGTTAATTTTTTTCTCCTTTCCCAATGAACTTACAGAAATAGGAATCAGTCCTACTTCTGAATGCTTGGGTCTCATGAAGTGAAAGAACATCAAATTCGCTACCTTCATGGTACCTCTGCAAAAAAAAAAAAAAAAAAAGAGTCAAGTTGGAAGCAATGTAGATTATATGCTTTGGAATTTTCTTTTTCTTTCCAGGATAAAGTCAAACAGTTTGGGAACACCTATACTAGCCAAATATACTATCACTTTCTGAATATGATATTTTCACTGTCCATTATAATTTTTCATATGTGTGGTATAGATGGTATAGGTATAAGGTAGTATGGGCAGTAAAGGGTTTTCTATTACCACAATTGTTTTTCAATAGTTGCCATTTGTTCTGCTGCTGCTGCTAGTTGTCAATTCGCTAAAAAAAAATGGCTAAGAGATGTATGAATGGTCATATTATCAGAGCTAATATGTGCAAGGGCATGACACCTCAGTCCATAAGGTAAAGGCAGGAATAATCCTGAAAATGGAATACACCTTAAAATGTGTTTTCCAGGTGTTATTTTTCACAGTCTGATAGCCTTCCCTCTCTGTTGGTTAGAAGCAACAACAATGACAACCAGATATCATACCTGGTTAAATTTCTAGATAGTAAACATGGAAAAGTTTCATTATAACTGTACATCAAGGAAGAGGACAATATACATACATAGCTAAGGGAATAAATGTGGTATGTATGACACTTTTTTTTTTTTAAAGCAATCGGGGTTAAGTAACTTGCTCAAGATTAGACGGCTAGTTATTTATGTGTGGGTGCTAAGTACTGAGGCCAGCACCGAACTCAGGTCATTCCAACTCTGGGACCTGTAGGCCTACTCACTGCGCCACCTAGCTGCCCTGTATGACACTTTTTTAAACAAAGAAAAATAGCACTTCAAACACAAGACATGCTTAATCATAATAAATGAAATTCAACCATTAAGCTGGTCCTAGGAATATCACATAATGTTAAAACTATAAAGGACCTGAGAGATCTAATGAGTTTTAGAATAAAGGAAAATGAAGCCTGGAGTGATTAAATTACCCAAGAACACAAAAAAGGGGTGCTAGGTGGCACAGTATCAGGAAGACTCATCTTCTTGAGTTTAAATCTACTAGCTGTGCAATCCTGGGCAAACACTGCTTTCCTGGAGCTGGAGAAGGAAATGGCAAACCACTCCAGTACCTTTGCCAAAAAAGATCCAAAATGGAGTCACAAAGAGTTGGAAACAACTAAAATGCCCAAACAACAAGAACTTACAGCTACTTAGAGGCAGAAATGAAAATATAACTTGAATTACTTATCATTATTCCATGTTGGTCTTATGTGTACACACTTGAACAGGATAAATAGTATTCACTATTACAACTTTAATCAGAAACAATACACAGTAAATAGTGAGTTTTCAATTTATAACCTCTACGAAAGTCCTGTTCTGATGCCTCACTGCTTTGCAGAGATAATTGCCAGCAGAGCACAAGTTCTGACAGACCCCACCAAGCCAGAGCAACTGCCAACTAAGTTAAAGAGGAGTTGCAATCAGCATTGGTGGAAGAAGGAACAGCAGAAAAAAAGTAGAGTCTTGATACACTTAATACTATTTCATAAAGTATTCTAGAAAAATAAAGGAAGAAATATTTATATTTTATTTATACTTTTTTATAATGTCTTCTACAGAAACCTTGCTAGCAGATGAAGTCTATTAAAAAGTAGCTCTGTGGGATCTTTTGATGAGAGTGCCAATGTCCATTACAAAATAGAAGTTAGAAGAAATAAACACGGCGCCATTTTATTAATGTTTAGCCCACCCAGAGAACTCAAGGGACGATAACCTGCTTTAAAAATATTTCCATCCCAGACAACCAATTGTCTTAAATAAGGCAACTTGAAACAAAGCGATTTTCTGTCCTGTAATAAATAATATACATTTATGAGATGTTGAGAAATTAACTATAAAAGATCAGACTGCATACTTTTGCAGTTCAGCTAATAAAATACCACAATTTCAATTCAACTTGCAAAACAGAGAATGTTCTTCTAATGCTATTACACTCTATACTTTTGCAGGGTGGGGGAAGGGAGCCAGGAAGGGAAGAAATAAAATTATGCAAGAGAATCTAAAAATTTCTAAGTGTTTCCATATAGGTAAGTACCAATTCCAGTCTAATGTTTTGAGTATTAATTTCATACTGATGAGTTAAATATTGCAAGATAACCTTTCTATTTATACAATAAGAAATAAACTCATAATTTTCATTGGCAAATACTAATATTTTAATGTCAGCAACTGTGTACAGTTAAGAAAGAAAAAAAATTTCTTTTGAGTAGTGCTACTCATTCAGCTCATTAGTTTCCCACAACGACTACTTATGCATTTAAGTAAAATTTAAGTCTTTCTGCTGTGGCTGCCATCGGGCTACGGGAACACCACAGCCATGGCTACCTGGTCCCCCATGGCCATGGGCCTCAATAAGGATCACAAAGTTACCAAAAACCTTTCGAAGCTACAAGGCTTCTGTCACTGTAGGAAGTTGATCAAACATACAAAGTTTGTGAGAGATATGATCCAGGAGGTGTGTGGATTTGCCCCTTACAAAGGAGGGCCATGGAATTGTTAAAAGTCTCCAAGGATAAGCAGGCCCTTAAGTTCATCAAAAAAAAAAAATGTGGGAACTCACATTCCAGCCAAGAGGAAGAGAGAGGAGCTCAGCAATGTCCTAGCTGCCATGAGGAAGGCTGCTGACAAGAAGTACTAAACTGGACTCTACCAACCTTCCCCACTTACCCAATAAAGATTTGAAAAATTGGAAAAAAATAAAATAAAGCTTAAGTAATATGTCCTTAGATTTTGCCTTAAGTAAAATAAGTTAAATTCTTACAATACTATTCAAACTCCTATGAATAAATATACTATACAAATACAGCATCAGTTCAAAGAAAAACCTGTTACATAGATTTAACTGTGCCAGAAATGAAAATTTGGTGATAACATTAATATTTTAATCCTCGGATGAATTGGGGAAAGGAGGGAATGACATGGAAGATAGAGTTGGGTTCAGAAAGTAAAGTTAGTTCCTTGATAACTAAATATTCTCAAAACCATATGATATCCTTGTATAGAAATACAGATGACTACATTCAATGGAAAAATGACAAACAATAAGAAATAAAGATTTATGGGCTGAGTGTTCCGGTTGGTAGGAAGGAACTAAAGTCACTACAAATATAATTTTCCATAAAAGAAAAGACTAAACCTCCTAGGGAGTTAAGTTGTTAGCTCAGGAAATTCTAAAAACAATGACCCATCTTAACTCTTCAATTTTAAGAGTAGAGAGTTCAAAGCTACAAACTATTTAAAGTGACAGCTGTAAGAGCCATTATTAGAAATGATCTAGTCTAATATAATTCACAGATAAAGAAATTAAGGCCCAAAGAAGTTGTAGTCTAAGGTCAAAAGTTAATTAGTGGAAGGTCAGAAAAGAATTCATGCTGTCCAGGGCAGGCTACCATAGCAGAACTCTAGCACCAGCAAACTAGGAGAATGCTTTAGGAGTGACTGAATCAGAATCAGCAGCAGCAATAGTAACAGCAGCAGTTTATGGAGCTCTCATCCTACATACAGGAAGGGGGTCAAATAACTGGCCAGAAGGAGATTAAAGAGGTCTTTTTTAGCACTGAGGCAGGAATCTTTTTTTGCTTAAACTCAGATCTAGGTCCTAGGTGGCAGTCCCAGGGTGAGAAGGAGCACTAGCACAGTGGACCTTGTAGCCACAAACGAAGGAGAACTCCTCAGAGTTCCAGGGCAGAAAAGAATGCCTGTGATCACTCAAAGACAATAAGCAGAGGCCAGGAGAGTAGTACCTCTCTTTAGATGATACCATCTTAGAAGAGCTGAAAACTGATAAGTTCCTAGAATTAACTCTGAAAACAGCTGTACAAAACTCCTGACACTTGGGACACTGCACCCTTCACCTTGGAAGCTGAGGCTTACTTTAATAAAAACTTAAAAGTCAACTAATAATTGGAAAAATGAGCAAACAAAAGAAAAATCTTTTTTAAGTTATTATGGTGACAAATAAAATCAAAACACAAACTCAGAAGAAGAAAACTAATTCATAGCTCCTACCTCCAAAGCCTCCAAGAAAAATATGAATTGGTCTCAGGCCATGGAAGAGGTCAAAAAGGATTTTGAAAATCAATAGGTAGAGGAAAAATTGGCAAGGGAAATGAGAGTGATGTAATAATATCTTTAAAAACAAGTCAACAGCTTGTTAAAGGAGACCCCCCCCCCAAATACTGAATAAAATAATGCCTTAAAAACAGATTAGGTCAAATATTAAAAGAGGTCCAAAAAGCCAATGAGGAAAAGAATATTTTGAAAAGCAAAACTGGACAAATGGAAAAGGAGATTCAAAAGGTGACTGAAAAAAAAAACAATGCCTTAAAAATAGAATGGAGCAAATGAAAGTTAATGACTATGAAAAACTACAAAACAATAAAACAAGAGGAAAAGAATGGAAAATAGAAGACAAGGTGAAATATCTCATTGGAAAAACAACTGAACTGGAAAACAGATTCAGGAGAAAGAATTTAAAAATTAATGGACCACCTGAAAGCCATGATCAAGGAAAAAAAAAAGCTTAGATATCATCTTTCAAGAAATTATCAAACTGTCTTTTTTTATTCTAGAACCAGAGGGCAAAATAGATATTGAAAGAATCCATTGATCAACTCCTAAAAGAGATACCAAAATTAAAGCACTAGGAATATTATATACAAATTCCAGAGTTCCTACTCAGGAAGAAAATTCTGTATCCAACATAAAGCAGACCCTGTCCAGAATACTGAAGGGACATAATGTGATTTATATATAAAGCCTAGTATAGAAATTGAGGCTATATATATGAGTAAACTGAAGAAAATGTTAAACAAAATAAAGAAATAACTTGGATAGAGAGAAGTCTTAAGAGATGAACCTAGAAGGAATAAGAAACGTTATAGCAAAATAAAAAAAAAACTCCAAGAGAATAAAATATAAATATATTCTCTGAAACATACAATTTGGAAGACAGGTTGAAAGGGAGAATCATTGGACTATCAGCAAATCAGCACTTCTATCAAGGGGAAAATACTGTATTTTTATAAGAAAACATCAATGAAAATTCTGGACAGAATCTGTTTTACCTTGGATGTATTGCCTTAGATTAGGCCCAAGGAGGGCCTAAAATAACTGCAGAAAAAAATAACTCCTTAAAAAGTAGAATTGTCCAAATGGGAAAAGGAGGTGGACAAGATAATTGAAGAAAATTATTTTTAAACATAAGAACTTGGCAAACAGAAACTAATGACACTATAAGATACCAAATGTCAGTCAAACAAAATCAAAAGAAAGAAACAAAATAAAAAAATATTTAACACATCATTAGAAAAAGAATTCACTTGGAAAATAGATCCAGGAGGGATAATTTAAGAATTATTGGTCTACCTGAAAGCCATGATCAAAAAAAAGAGCCTGGACAGCATCTTTCAAGAAAGCATCAAGGAAAACTGCCCTGAGGCCCTAAAACACAAGAATAAAATAGTCATCAAAAGAATCCACAAATTATCTCCAGAAAGAGATCACAAATTGAAAATACCAAGAAAACTTGTAACCCAACTCCAAAACTATCAAGTCAAAGAGAAAATACTGCAAGCAGCCAGAAAGAAACTATTTAAGTATCTTAGAACCACAGTCAGGATTATGCAGGACAGTACAGTTTCTATATTAAAAGAAAGGAGAGCTAGGAATGTGAAGTTTTATAAGGCAAAGGAGCTGTGATTACAATCAACAAGAATCAACTACCCAGAGAAATTGAGCATAATATGTCAGGAGAGGAGATGGAAATTAAATGAAATAGGGGATTTCTAAACCTTCCTGATGAAAAAACCAGAGCACAACAGAAAATTGGTCTTCAGATACAAGAATCAGGAAAGGCATAAAAGGGTAAAGAGGAAAAAAAAAACATGATATTCATTAAGCTTTTGGTTTACATCCCTACAAGGGAAGATGATACTTGTAACTTTAGAGAACTGAATCTTTATTGTGACATTTAGAAGGGATATACATAGACAGAGGATGTGTGTAGAATGTGACTTTGATATGATGATAAAAAACTAATTAAGTGGTGAAAGGGGATTGTAGATAGGAGCCAAGATGGTGGAATGTAAGCAAGCACTTTTCTGAGTTACTCCATGAATTCCATCACTATTCTATAAAAAGTGAATCTGAATGGATTTTAGAGTGATAGAATCCACTGGAAGACGGAGCGTGGCAGATTCTTAGTCCAGGAAAGTACCCATGAAGGACTGGGCAGGGGGAGTGTGGAGTATGCTGGGGCTCCACCAGCGTGGACCTCAGAGCAGAGCAGAGTGAGAGCCCCAGTCAGCAGATTCACCCACCTCAAGGGCAATTATCAGATGTCTCACCACGGAACAAAGGATTGGTCAGAGCTGTAAGGGTGGTAAGAGAAAGTGCTGGGCCTGAGGCAGTGGCTTCTCCCAGGGCTAGAAGCCAGCAGCCCAGATGTTCAAAAATCACCTACCTAAACCTCGGGTAGCCAAGATGACTGAGTAAATCTTAGCTGCTCTAATCCCCCTCCCTAACCCTGAATACCCAGAGATTAATGGTCCATCCAGTGGTGAAATCCTGAAATATCGAAAGCAGCTGCAGGCTTGGGAGGCCTAGAGGAAGGGTATGACTGAAGCTGTACCGAGCCTGAAGTGAAGTGTGAGGATGTCCCTACAAGCCCTACCTCAGCTGACCAACAGATCTTGAAGCCCAGGGACGTGAAGCCAGCAAGCCCAGGTGTGCCTTACCACAACCAGGTAAATCTGTAGACACCAGACCTGCTGGCCACCAGCTGCTGATTCTGCCTGAGCTGTAGCCTAGGGGCAGAGAGGTAGAAACAGGAAGTGGCCAGACCACCCCTCCCCCACAGGTTATTCTGTGAGCCTCAGGGTAACACAGGGGAAACACTGAGAGTCCTGGCCTTGGCCTTGTTCATTATCAACACCAGTTGAAATGAGGAGCAGACAGACTTCATAATAACCAGGAGAGACTTATATAAACTGATGCTGAGTAAGAAGAGCAGAACCAGGAGAAATTTGTACACGATTACAGACACAACATATGTGTGACAACTAACCTTGATAGACTGGACTCCTCTCAGCAATGTAAGGTTATAAGACAACTCCAAAAGACTCATGATGGAAAGAGATATCCATGTCTAGAGAAAGAGCTACAGAGTCTGAATTCAGACTAAAGCAAACTACCTGCTCTCTTTCTTTTTCTTGTTTTGTTTTGTTTCCTCTTTCCCACTGTTAATTCCATTGGTTATAATCCTTCTTTACAACCTGACTAATTTTTAATGTTAAAGTATTTGTAGATCCTATGTTTAACTGCATGCTGCCATTGGGGAGAGGGGAGGAAGGGGGAGAAAATTTGAAACTCAAAGGATTATGGAACTGAATGATGTAAACTAAAATTAAATAAACACATTAACTAAAATTTTAAAAAAGAAAGGGGATTGTACAAGAAAAGAAGAAAAGAGGAAGAAGAAAATGGTAAATTACATCACATGAAGAGGCACAAAGGCATATTACAGTAGAGGGAAAGAAGGGAGAGAAATGAGTATTGTTTGAACCCTACTCTCATGAGATTTGTCTAAAAAAGGAAATAACATAGTCAGGTACATAAATCTAATTTAGCAGAAATAGGAGGAGAATAGTAATCATAATTGTGAATGTAAATGGGATAAACTCTTCCATAAAATGGAAGTAGAGAGCAGAATGGATTAAAAAACAATCCTATAATATGTTGTTTACAAGAAACATTTGAAAGCGAGGGATACAAAGAGAGTAAAGGTAAAAGGCTGGAATAGAATTTATCATGCTGAAGTATAACATAGTATTCTGGTGTAGGATTTATATCAGGAATTCAGGGCTGTTCAATATTAGGAAAGCTATGAGCATAATTGATCATATCAACAATAAAACTATATAAAACATATAATTATCTCAATAGATTCAGAAAAAGCTTTTGACAAAATACAACACCCATTCCTATAAAATACACTAAAGAGCATAAGAATAAATGGAGTCTCCCTTAAAATGTTAAGTGGAACTTATCTAAAAGTATCAGCAAGCATTATATGCAATGGGGATAAACTAGAGGCACTTCGAATAAGATCAGGGGTGAAACAAGGATGTCCATTATCACCACTGTTTTGCAGTATTGTACTAGAAATATTAGTTTTAGCAAAAAGAGGAGGAAAAGAAATTTAAGGAATCAAAAGACACAAAGAAGAAACAAAGCTATCACTCTTTGCAGATATTATGATGGTATACTAAGAGAATCCTAGAAAATGAAGTAAAAAATTACTTGAAATAATAAACAAATTTAGCACAGTTGCTAGAAATAAAATAAACCTACATAAATCATCAGCATTTCCATGTATTATTAACGAAGCCCAGCAACAAGAGATAGAGAAATTCCATTTAAAGTTACTCTTGAGATATTATAAAATATTTGGGAGTCTACTTGCCAAACCAACCCAGGAAATATATGAGCATAATTACAAAACACTTTTCACACAAAATAAAGTCAAATCTAAATTAACTGGGAAAATATCAGTTGCTCATGAGTAGGGTGAACTATAATATGATAAAAATGACAATTCTACCTAAGTTAATTTACGTGCCATACCAATTAAACTACCAACAAATTATTTTATAGAGCTAGAAAAAATATTAAAATTCATCTGGAAGAACCCAGAATATCAAGGGAAATAATGAAAAGAAATGCAAATGAAGGTAGACTAGCCATAGGAGATCCAAAATTGTATTATAAAGTAGCAATCATCAAAAATACTTGGTACTGGCTAAGAAATAGTGGTAGGTCAGTGGAACAGGTTAAGTACACAAGACACAATAGTCAATGACTAAAATAATCTATTGTTTGATAAATTCAAAGAATACACCTTTTGGGATAAGAACTCACTTTTTGATAAAACCATTGAGAAAAACTAGAAAACAGTATGGCAGAAAGTAGGCATAGACCAAAATCATACACATTATATGAAGATAAAGTCAAAATGGGTACACAATTTAGATATAAAGGCTGATAGTATAAGCAAACTGGGAGAGCATGGAATTGTTTGCTTCTCAGATTTATGGAGAAGGAAAAAGTTATGGCCAACCAAGAGATAAAAAACATTATGAAATGTAAAATGAGTAATTTTGATTACATTAAATTGAAAAGTTTTTGCACAAACAAAGCCAAAGCAACCAATATCAGAAGGGAAGCAGAAAGTTGGGAAATAATTTTTATACCCAGTGTCTCTGATAAAGGTCTCATTTCTCAAATATATCAAGAACTGAGTACAATTTATAAGAATATAAATCATTCATCAATTGATAAATGACCAAAGGATATGAAGAGGTGGTTTTTAGATGAAGACATTAAAGTAATTTATAATCATATGGGAAAATGCTTCAAATCATTATTAATTAGAGAAATGCAAATCACAATACCTGTAGTACCACATCATATCTATGAAGATTGGTTAATATTACAAAACAGGAAAATGATGCATGTTGGAGAAGCTGTGGGAAAATTGGAGCACTAATGTTGGTGAAGTCATGAATTGATCAAACCATTCTGCAGAACAATTTGGAACTATGCCCAAAAAAAGGCTATAAAACTTCCCATAACCTTTGACCCAGGAATACCTCTTCTGGATCTGTATCCCAAAGAGATCATAAAAATGGGAAAAGGATCCCCATGTACAAAAATATTTATATTAGCTCTTTTTGTTGTGGCCAAGAAGTAGAAATCGAGGGGATGTCTATCAATTAGGGACTGACTGAATAAGTTGGGATATATGAATGTAATGGAACACTATTGTGCTATAAGAAATGATGAGCAGGCAGACTTCAGAAAAACCTAGAAAGACATGATGCTGAGTGAAGTGAGCAAAACCAGGAGAACATGGTACACAGTAGCAGTCACATTGTGTGATAATTAACATTGATAGACTTAGCTCTTCTCAGCAACACAAGAAACTAAGAAAACTCCAAAATACTCATGAGGAAAAATGAAATCCACATCCAGAGCAGGAACTTTGGAGTCTGAATGCAGATGGAAGCATAGTATTTGTTCTTTTTGTTGTTGTTTTGTTTATTTCTGCTTTCTCATGGTTCCTTCTACTGGTTCCAATTCTTCTTTATAACATGACTAATTTGAAAATATCTTTAATTTGAATGCATTTGTTGATCCCATATAAGATTGCACAGTTCTCCTGGGTCTGGGGGAGGGGAGAAAGGGGGAATTTTAAAACTCAAAATCTTATGGAAAAGAATGTTGAAAATGAAAATTAAATAAATTTTTAAAAAAGATTAGGTGCTGTGATCAATTAAAATTTCAGTTTTACATGACTCTCCAAGTAGTATGAGTTATGTCATGATCTTGGGTCTCTTTCTGTCTTCTCCTTGTGTAGTGCAGAACCACTGTTGTGATCCTGACAGACCCCAGTCTAATACTGCTGATTGTGCTAGGAGTAGGCTTCCTGCCAGACACCAGGTACTTTGCTTACCAGGTTCTCCCAAGGCCATTTCTCAAACCATGAACTGTATGTAGGACATGGGTGGGAAATCTGTGGCCTCAAGGCCACATGTGGTCCTCTAGGTCCTCAAGAAGAGGACTCAACTGAAGTCCTTCAGGAGACTTGACTGAATCCTTTAGGATTTGTTCTCTAAAGTTCGTATTCAGTCAAAGGGTTACCCTTGAGAATCTAGAGGCCACAGTTTCCCTACCTCCATTGTAGGATATTCTCTCTACTCACTTCTTCCTCCTGGCTTCCTTCAAGACTCAGCTCAAATCTCACCTTCTGCAAGACCTTTACCAATCCTCTTTCCCCATTGCAAATTGCTTTCCTTCTGAGAAACACTTCCATTTTATATATATAAATATATGTATGGATGGATGGATATGTATGTATATGTATACACACACATATATATACATATATATATCTTGTACATATATAATTATGTGTATATCATAACTCTATTAGAAGGTGAGTTTCTGGGGGCTGAGACAATATTTTTGTTTGTATCTATATCCTGAGCACTTATTACACTGCCTGGTACATAATAAACGCTTTAAAATGCTTACTGCTGCTGCTGCTGGTAGTGGTGATGATGATAATGGTGATGATTATGATGTCAAGGTCTTGACTGGATCCCTGTGCTTCAGGAAAAGCTCCCTGAACTAGGTCCAGGTTGCCTAGGTGCTGAGTCAAGTATGGGTCCTATGTGGGCATGCTTCATAATATACGCTATTCTAGTCCTACCTTCTAAAGAGCCTTAGGAAGAAATTCTGAGCTAAGTGCAGGCCCTGCCCCCAGCATGATTTGGCTCTATTCCCTGTAGCATTTGGGGCACAGGATGTCTATGCTCTGTACTAAAGGCACTAGACTGATCCTGTCTCCTGTGAAAGTTTGTTGTTGTACTTTATCTATTTATTTCTTGTTTGTTTGTTTTGATGACAAAGGGTGGCAGTTATGCTAGATACTCATCTGGCCCTAAATCTGTGTAGAGGATGGCACATGGACACTGGTCTGGCACTGTTGTCTAGTGAGACAAAACAATTTGTGTGTTTTGTCTTCTGCCTGCCCTGGCTTGTCTCTGCTGAGAGCTTTTACAGGATTTTAGCAATCTTTATGCAATCTTGGGCAAGATAGATGAGCTTTTAATGATTTCCCTTTGGTTTTATTTAACTTTGTTTCTTCCAGTACATTTTTAGATCATTAGTGAGGCATCAGTAGCAGATTTGGACTTCTTTAAGTCTTGATGCACTGCTATCATTCATGATACTAAAACAATTCTTGGTAGCATACAACATTCATTTTTCTAGTGATAACTTCCATATTTTTAATGGCATAGTACATAAGTAAACATTCAACCATATAAAAGTTATCTCAAAGAAATTGGTCTGACTTATAAAGGAAATGTACCAAAAAAGTGATTATACCTAACCACAGTATAAAAACAAAACTAATAACAACAACAAGAAAAAAAATAACAAATATGTCCTCAGTAGATCCAAGCAATACTAGGGCATCCACTGTCAATTCTGGATAAAGAAAATTTCCAGGGGTGGTTAGGTGGCACAGTGAGTAGAGCATCGGCCCTGGAGTCAGAAGGACCTGAGTTCGGATCCAGCCTCAGACACTTAATGCACACACACACACACACACACACACACACACACACACAAAACCTAGCCATGTGACCTTGCGCAAGTTACTTAACCCCAATTGCCCTCCAAAAAAGGCAAAAAAAAAAAAAAAAGAAAATGTCCAATAGATTCCTACAAATGCACAGAGCCACCCAGATTAAGACTCAACAAGGTAGCACCATCTCTGGGCTACCTCCTCCTGCCACACCCCACCCTCCAGACTTTATTTAAAGACCTAAAGTGGGGGAGAACCTACTACATTCCTAAACAAACTATTCAACATTCTCTTTCTCTCAATGGTTTGTAGATGCCTGAAAAGGCTTTCATCAATTCCCCTTATGTAAGTCTTCCACTTTCTGGATTTCAAAATCATGTTCTACCAGTATGATCCTCTGGCCTCCTCACCCTGGAAGACCCCTTCTCTCCAGCTGCCTAACCACCCTGAAATCAAGGCCTGTCCTCTTTCTCCAACTAATGAGTTCCTCCTGAAAACTTTGGCTTTATTTACATTTAGTTATTATTATTTTTTTTTGGTCTTTATTAACTTGTTCGTTTATTTTTAGTTTACAAGATGCAGTTCCACAGTTCTTTCAGTTTCAAATTTTCTTCCCCTCCCTTCCCTAACCCCACACCCACCATGGAGGCATACAATCAAGTATAGGATCTGCAGATACTTTCACAATAGACATTAGTCAGGTTATAAAGAAGGATTGTATCAGATGGAATGAACAATGGGAAACAGGAAACAAAAGCAAACAAGAAAAATAAAGAGAACAGATAAATTGCTTTAGTATGCATTCAAACTCTGTTCTTTCTAGTTCTTTCTTTGAATGTAGATATCTCTCTCCATCATGAGTCTTCTGGAGTTGACTGATAGCCCTGAATTGCTGAGAAGAGTCCAGTCTATCGAAGTTGGTCATCACACATATATTATGTCTGTAATTATATACAAATTTCTCATGGTTCTGCTCTTCTCACTCAGCATCAGTTCATATAAGCCTCTCCAGGTAAATATGAAATCCGTCTGTTCCTCGTTTCTTATAGCACAATAATGTTCCATTCCATTCATATACCATAACTTGTTTAGCCATTCACCAATTGATGGGCATCCCCTTAATTTCCAATTCTTTGCCACCACAAAAAGAGCTGCTATAAATATTTTTGTACATACAGGGCTTCTTCCCACTTCTTTGATCTCTTTGGGATCATATTGTTTTTATGCCTCTTTGTGTGGCATGATTTACCGTTTTCCACTTCATTCTTTCTTCTTCTTCCATTGCAGTGCTTTTGTACCCCTTAATAAGATTTTCTTTTATCATCATTTTGTGTAATTTATAGCCATACCCTCTATTTGTCTATAAACAGTTTGTTCTTATTAAATAACAGGGTCTGTGTATGTGTATGTGTTTTCCTTGTTTACCTTTCTATATCCTCTTGGGGGAGAAGGGATAGTGTGTGTTCTGCTTAAAAAGTTTCCTTACTTTGAAATTAAACTTCTGTTTGTGTCCTGACTCTTCTGCTTCTGGTCTGCTTTGTGCAGCTCTGGCCACTCAAAAATTAGGTCACTCCAATGTCAGTTCCAGTTGACACTTCCATTTAAGTACTTTGTTTTCACCATTTTGTAGACTAGAGAAGTGATTTCTAGTACATTGAAAGAATAATTTAGGTACCAACTTAATATTATGAATAGGATCTAAATTCTCGAGACTCACATACTAGTAGTAGTAAATGAAATGCATTTATGAAAATGGGATAGCAATTTCATTTCAGAAAAAGTTTTCAAAGACTGAAATAGATGTTATTTTGGGTACAGGCCTTTATAGGACACAGTTGTTCATTTATCTGACTTTCTATTATATAAATAGGAATTGTGAAATGAAATCAAAAATCTATGCTATTCATCTGTACTACCATTCCCTTCTTCTGGCTAGGGATAGGACTGGGATTATGATGCACCAGGGGTTCTAGGGGAATAGACACCATAGGGCTAGTTGAAGTCAAATTTCCCATTTGGGAGAATGGGATAATGCAATAGCTGGAAAGTTCTTTTTTGTGGCCCAATTTGGGCCACAGGCATGTTTCCATAAACCAATGTCAGTAATCAAGGTTAGGCTAAAGGACCAGAGTCAGAAAGTACTCCCTGGAGTGAAGGCAGGGTTAAAAATAAAGTGAGGAGGCTATCAAGAGGTGAAATCCTTGGTTATGTTTCTGGGGCATAGTAGAGAGGTAAAGAATGTTTTAAAAAATAGTTCTCTCAATATTCCTCACCATTCTGTGGGCATGTGCATAATTTTATGCCTGTCTATAGTCTATCATTCAGAACCACCACAAAAGGTTCCGGGAGGAAGAAGACAACCCTGGCCAGTGCAGAAGCCCATATCCGGGGATCACAAAGGCTTGAGCAAGGTGGCGAAAAGTTGACCCACCAACTACAAGGCCCATTGCCAGACCTATCACCACAGGACTGGGACTGGACAGAGCAGGGTAAGAGTCAAATGCAGGGCCCCTGGCAGGGGCAGCAGTCACTCCTGGGACTATCAACCCATTGCCTATAAATTTAAAAAGCCCCTATCTGGAGTTTCAGGGACCAGGATGGCAGACAGAACCCCTTCTGCTCCAATCCCCCGCTCTCACCCTGAAAATATAATAATTATTGCCCCAGGGCAAAACTTTAAACAGTAAAGGCTTGGGAACTCTAGAGGAAAGGGTGGACTAGGGCCCTGCCTCAAAACTGGTAAAAAGCAGATTGTAAAGACAAAAACTCTGGAATCCTATTGTGAGAGGGAGGAACCAAATTCACAGGGAGACAGTGTTGACTCCACACCCACAGCTGAAGCCTAAGCATTCTTAGATGAGCTCAAAAAGAACTTTGAAAACCAAATCAAAGACATAGAAGATAAAACGAATAATTCTTTTAAAATCAAAATTACAAAATTAAAGAAACATTAGACTGAAGAAAAGTAGAAGTAGGCTGGAGTAAAATATGTTATGCTTCAGCTAAAGTAAAAAAAGCAGGGGTAGCAATCCTTATCTCTGATAAAGCAAAAGCAAAAATAGATCTAATTAAAAGAGATAAGGAAGGAAACTATATTCTGCTACAAGGCACCACTGAAAATGAAGCATTATCATAACTTAACATACATGCACCAAGTGGTATGGAGTCCAAATTCCTAAAGGAGAAGTTAACAGAATTAGAGAAAGAAATAGATAGCAAAACTATACTACTAGGGGACTTAATCTCCCCCCACCCCCTCTGAACTTGATAAATATAACCTCAAAATAAACAAGAAAGAAGTTAAGGTGGTGAATAGAATTTTAGAGAGACTAGATATGATAGATCTTTGGAGAAAACTGAATGGGGTTAAAAAGGAATATATCTTCTTCCCAGTGGTACATGGCACATACACAAAATTTGACCATGTACTAGGGCATAAAAATCTCACAATTCAGTGCAGAAAGGTAGAAATATTAAATGTATCCTTCTCAGATCATGTTGCAATAAAAATTATATGTAATAAAAGGCCATGGAAGGATAGACTAAAAATGAACAGAAAACTAAATAATTTAATGCTAAAGAATGAGTAGGTCAAAGAAATTATAGAAACAATCAATAACTCCATGAAAGAGAATTACAATAATGAGACAACATACCAAAATTTGTGGGATGCAGCAAAGGCAGTTCTTAGGGGAAGTTTTATATCCCTGAATGCATACATAAATAAAATAGAGAAAATGGAGATCAATAAATTGGGCATGCAACTGAAAAAGCTATAAAAAGAACAAACTGAAAATCACCAATTAAATACTAAATCAGAAATAATGAAAACCAAAGTAGAGATTAATAAAAATTGAATTTAAGAAAACTATTGAATTAGTAAATAAAATTAAGAGCTGGTGTTCTGAAAAAAAACAATAAAATCTATAGACCTTTAGCCAATATGATAAAAAAAAAGAAAGAAAGAAAAACAAAGTATGAGTATCAAAACTGTAAAAGATAACTCTACCTCCAAAGAAGAGGAAATCAAACAATAATCAGGAATTATTATGCCCAATTTTATGCACATAAATTTGACAATCTTAGTTAAATAGATGAATATTTATGAAAATATAAGGTGCCTATACTAACTGAAGAGGAAGTAAACTACTTAAATGACCCCATCTCAGAAAAGGAAATTGAACAAGCCATCAAGGAACTCCCTAAGAAAAAATCTCTAGGGTCAGATGGCTCTACTAGTGAATTCTACAAAACATTTAAAGACCAATTGACTCCAATATTTTATATACTCTTTGGGAAAACTGGAGAAGGAGTTCTACCAAATTCTTTCTATGACATAAATATTATACTGATACCTAAATTGGGAAGAGACCCCTTATGAATATAGATGCAAAAATTCTAAATAAAATGTTAGCAAAAAGACAACAGCAAGTCTTCACAAGAATAATAGACTCTGATTACGTAGGATTTATTCCAGGAATGCAAGGGTGGCTCAATATCAGGAAAACTACAATTATAATTGAGCACATCAACAACAAAACTAGCAGAAACCATATGATTATCTCAATAGACGCAGAAAAGGCTTTTGACAAAATACAACATTCCTATTAAAATAATATTCCTATTAAAAACACTAGAAAGTATAGGAATCAATGGAGTATTCCTTAAAATAATAAGTAACATATATCTAAAACCATCAGCAAGTATTACATGTAATGGGGATAAACTAGAAGCATTTCCAGTGAGATCATGAGTGAAACAAGGATGTTCACCATCACCACTCTAATTCAATTTGGTACTAAAAATATTAGCAGTAGAAATAAGAGAAGAAAAAGAAATTAAAGGAATCAAATTAGGCCAAGAGACTAAGCTATCTCTCTTTGCAGATGATATGATGATATACTTAGAAAATCCTAGAGAATCAAGTAAAAAACTACTTGAGACAATACATTTAGCAAAGTTTCAGGATATAAAATAAACCCACATAAATCCTCAGCATTCCTATATACCTCTAACAAAATGCAACAGCAAGAGATAGAAAGAGAAATCCCAATTAAAGTTACTGTAGACATCATAAAATATTTGAGAAGATGGTGGAGCAAACACAGAACTTCCACAGCACTCCAGTCCACACCACTTCAAAATCATGTAAAGGAGGACTCTGAAAAACCTCTGGAGCTCCAGAACTCACAGAAGGACACAGAGAAGCTAACCTCCCACTGAGGACAGCTCGGCAGCCCAGCAGGGAGTGGGCAGCACAATGCTCTGAGAGCCGAGTGCAGGAGGTTTTAGGCCCAGGGGGGCCTGGACCAGCAGCTGCCTGGACGGACCCCAGAACACCAGCTGCTGTGGCTTTTCCAGAATTACCAACACATAGATGCCATGGACAAAGTGAGAGATTAGTGCCCTATGGACTTTGGGACCAGTATTTGGGAGTGGGTTAGCTTCTTCCCCTGGGGGCTAGAAGCCTCTAAAAAGCAGCAGCACAACCACCATTCTGCAGCTACAGTTGCAGCTTCAGCTCCTAGGCTGCAAACTGTAGGGGGATCTGGCAATCAGTCTGAGGGGTAATCGCTCTTGCTTTAACCTCCCTGGATCTGGATTTCAGTCTGGGGTGGAGGTCTTTGGGTGTGTGACCAGCTTACCAGAGTGTGTTGGGGCTTCATAGAGGGCACACTCCATAATTGGAGCAGACCCCAATGTTTCAAACAGAAGCTCCCCTCTCTGGTGGGACAGTCCTACTGTGACAACAAGCCCAAAAGTCAAGTAATTAAGTGGCAACATGCCTAAGCAAAGGAAACAAAATAAACAGAAAAATTCAACATTAGACTCCTATTTTGGCGGCAAAAAGGATCAAAGCATGGAAAAGGAAGAGGACTGTGAGGTCAGAAATCCTGCACCAGAAGCCCCAAATGAAATTAAGAGCAGGTTACAGGCCATAGCAAACCTTAAGAAGGATTTTTAAAACCAAACAAAAGAAGTGGAGGAAAATTTGGGGAGAGAAATGAGAACAATACAGGAAAAGTATGAAGTGAGAGTCAACAGCCTGACTGAGGAAAATAACACCTTAAAAAATAGACTACCTCAAGTGGCAAAAAAGGCTCAAAAAGGCAATGAAGGAAAAGAATGCCTTAAAAAGCCGACTGTCCCAGATGGAAAAAGAATCTCAAAAGCTCACTGAGGAGATTCATTCCTTCAGAGTTAGCCTGGAGTAAATGGAAGCTAGAGACTTTATGAGAAATCAAGATGCTGTTAAAAAGATCCAAGCAATTGAAAGAATAGAAGGTAATGTGAAATATCTCATGGGAAAAACCACTAACCTGGAAAATAGATCCAGGAGAGACAATTTAAAAATTATTGGACTACCTGAAAGCCATGATCAAAGAAAGAACCTAGAAATCACCCTTCAAGAAATTCTCAAGGAAAATTGCCCTGATGTTTTAGATGCAGAGGGCAAAATAGAGGTTGAAAGAATACACAGATCACCTCCTGAGAAAGATCCCAAAAAGAAAACTTCAAGGAAAATTATAGCCAGGTTCCAGAATTCCCAGATCAAGGAGAAAATACTACAAGCAGCCAGGAAGAAACAATTTCAATATTGTGGAAACACAATCAGAATAGGACCTGGCACAGGACCTGGCAGCTTCTACACTGAGGGATTGAAGGGCATGGAATATGATATTCTGGAGAGCAAAGGAGATACTGTTAAAACCAAGAATAACCTACCCAGAAAAAACTGAGTATCTTGTTTCAGGGGAAAATATGGTCATTCAGTGGAATAGAGGACTTTCAAGCATTCTTGAGGGAAAAACCAAAGTTGAATAGAAAATTTGACATTCAGACACAAGAAACAAGAGATGCTTGAGAAGGTAAACAGGGAAAAGAAATCAAAAGGAACTTATCAAAGTTGAACTATTACATTCCTACATGGAAAAATAATAACTGTAACTGATGAAACCTTTCTCAGTATGAAAATAGTTGAAGACGGGTATATTGGCATATAGATACATATGTGAATGTATGTATATATGTTTACAAGTATATATGGATAGACGGGACAGATAGAATTTTGTGCGAAGGGATGATACTTAAGGGGTGAAGTTAAGAGGTGAAAAAGGAATGTGGGGAGTAGAGGGGGAGAGACGGGGAGTAAGCTATCTCATGTAGAAGAGGCAAGGGGAAGTGGTTGCAGCAAGGGAGGAACAGGAAGGCAAAAAGGAAAAACCACATTCTCACTAAATTTGGATCAGGGAGAGAATGACATACATACCAAATGGGTATCTCACCCTGCAGGAGAGTGGGGGGAGGGGGATGACATGGGGGATGATGGAGGGGAGGACATGCTGGGGAGAAGAGAGTTTGGAGGCACCCATTTTTGAAGAGGGACAGGATCAAAGTAGGGAATGGACCAGGTGGGGGGTGGGATGGGTGTAGGGAAATATAAGCAGCCTTTTACAATATATCCACTATGGTAATGTTTTGCATAGCTATACATATACAACATATATTGAACTGCTTATCTTCCCAATGGGAGTGGGTGACAAGGGAGGAAGGGAATGCATCTGGAATTCGAAGTTTTAATAATGAATGTTACAAATATATATAAATACTATTATTAATATTATTTTGCATGTAATTGGGAGACAAGATGTGCAAGCATTGGGGCACAGAGATTCATTCACCTTGCCCTAATGGAAAAGTCGAAGGGGATATGGGAGAAGATATGGGAGGGAGCAGATTGGATGAGGGGATATCCTGTGGGACTGCTATTCTGGGGTGGTGGGCAGGGGGAAAATGGGGAAAAATTGTAACTCAAAATCTGGTGGAAATGAATGATATAACCCAGAAGTTAATACATCATTTGGAAAAAAAATAAAATAAAATATTTGGGAATCTTCCTTTCAAAACAAACCCAGGACTTATATGAACACAATTACAAAACACTTCTCATACAAATAAAATCAGATCTAACTAATTGGAAAAACATCAATAGCTCGTGGCTGGGTAGAGTTAATATAATCAAAATGACAGTTTTACCTAAATTAAACTACATATTTAGTGCCATACCAATCAATGTACCAAAAATTATTTTTTAGAGTTAGAAAAAATAGTAGCAAAATTCATTGGGAAGAACAAAAGGTCCAGAATATCAAGGGAATTAATGAAAAGAAATGCTAGGGAAGTGGCCTAGCCATACCAGATTTTAATATGTATTACAAAGCAGCAGTCATCAAAACTACTTGGTACTGGTTGAGGAATAAAGTAGTGGACCAATGGAATAGACTGGGTACAGGAGACCCAGCAGCCAATGAATACAGTAATCTACTGTTTGATAAACCCAAAGACCCCAATTTTGGGGATAAGAACGCACTATCTGACAAAAACTGCTAGGAAAACTGGAACACAGTATGACAGAAATTGGGCACAGACCAATATCTAACACCATACACCAAATTAAAGTTGAAATGGGTGCATGATTTAGGTATAAAGGCTGATACTGTGAAAAATCTGTGAGAGCAAGGGATAGTTTACCTGTCAGATCTATGAAGAGGGACAGACTTTATGATGAAACAAGAATTAGAGAGCATTATAAAATGCTAAATGGAAAATTATGATTACATTAAATTGAAAAGCTTCTGTACAAATAAAGCCAATGTCACCACGATTAAGAGGGAAGTGGAAAACTTGGAAAGAAACCTTATAACCAATGTCTCTGACAAAGGCCTCATTTCTAAAATAGACAAAGAATTGAGTCAAATCTATAAGAATACAAGCCACTCCCCAATTGATAAATGGTGAAAGGACATGAACAGGCAGTTCTCAGAAGATTAAATTAAAGATATCTATAAGCATATGAAAAAATGTTCTAAATCACTAGCAATTAAGAGAAATGCAAATCAAAACAACTCTTAGGTACCACATCTCACTGGTCAGCCTGGCTAAAATGACAAAACAGGAAAATGATAAATGCTGGAGAGGATGTGGAAAAAATGGAACACTAATACATTGTTTGTAGATTTGTGAACTGATCCCAGCCATTCTGGAGAGGAATCTGGAACTATGCCCAAAGGACTATAAATAAGGGCATACCCTTTGAGAGATCAGAGAAGTGGGAAGAGAAACTGTATGTACAAAAATGTTTATAGCAGCTCTTTTTGTGGTGGCAAAACATTCGAAATCAAGGAGATGCCCATCAATTGAGGAATGGCTGAACAAGTTGTGTTATATGAATGTAATGGAATACCACTGTGCTGTAAGAAATGAGGAGTAGACGGATTTCACAATAACCTGGATTTCACAATAACTTATATAAACTGATACTGAGTGAGAAGAGCAGAACCAAGAGAAATCTCTACACAATCTTAGGTACAATGCATGTGTGATGACCAACGTCAATAGACTGGTCCCTCTCAGCAATGTAAGGTTATAAGACAACTCCAAAAGACTCATGACTGAAAGAGATACCCGCATCCAGAAAGAGAGAGCAGAGTCTGAATGCCGAGTGAAACAAACTACTTGCTCTCCTTCTTTTTCTTGTTTTGTTGTGTTTCCTCTTTCCCACAAATCATTCCATTATTTATAATCTTTCTGTACAACCTGACTAATGATTAATGTGAATATATTTATAGATCCTATGTTTGAGTGCATGCTGCCATGATGGAATGAGGGGAAGGAGAGGGAGGTGGGGAAAAATGAAACTCAAGGGACTGTGGAACTGTAAATGAAAAAAATCCCTCAGTGAACACTTGGCACTAGACAAAGCACTATACTACTAGAGGGCGAGATCATTCCAAGTGCAAAGGATTATTGTTATGCCAAGCTCAAGGCAATGACTATGTGAGAAAAAAATGATTATTTTTCTCATATTAATAAACAGTTATTAAGATTTTTTTAATCCTCATTCAGAAATCAGCCCCTTGTAAGTTTTTGATCTAGCATCTAAAGGACAATTGCTCAAATCTTCAGGGTACAATCCAACTAGAAGATCATATAAGGAGAATCTAATCCAGGCAGAATTCTTAACCCACTATCTTTCATTGTTCAATGGCTAGGTGGAGGTAAGATCCTTTTGTACAGATTGCCAAGGCAGAAGTAAACTGTCTTGAGATGAGTCACTCTTTGTCCATGAAGGACATGATCAGAGTCACTTATCTAGTCCCTAATAACAAAAGACCTACCTCTCATTGTAATATATATTTCTCATTAATTGTAAACCAGAGTAGATTCTATCCTGTCAGAAACACCCACAGTTTCAAGCTCTGTGAGAGGGTCTTTGGTTTCAGGGAGAAAGCCAAACAACCATACTTTTATTAACTGTTCACTAGTCATAATTAATAAAATGATTAGTTACCCAGAAATTCTATTTCTCAGATTTGTCATATACCACACATGTCAACAGAGAGAAGGGAATGGATGCAAGAGAGGTGAAGGAATAAACATAATATGCCAACTAATTAACTATGTGGAGTGGGGAAAAACAAAGTATAAAGGATAATGCCAAGATTGTGAATAGATTTAATGTTTCATAGTAAAATACTAAAAAACATTATATCAGTATTTTTTCTTGAAAATGTTACAGAAAAGCCTCAGAAGTCCTTCTCTCTTCTCGTATCTCTTATCCTTCTCTACTTGACCTTTCCTATGGATTTGTAGCACTCGTGATGTTTCATGTATATACATATTTATACTATACATATATATATATATATATATAAAATATCCCCTCACTACAGTTTAAACATAGTAAGCACACAATAGATGTCTGTGAGTTGAACTGACCAAGACTAACCAAAGAACTTTTAACTCTCACAATCAAGCTACTACAACTAAAGAATAGAAAAGGAAAGAATTATTTTTCTGTAAAAATATGCAAAAAAAAGAAAACAGGTAGCTTATAGACATAAACATAAACACAGACACACAAACATCCTTTACTGTGCCATATACATTCCCAAGAGTACAACAAATTATTTTTATTTCTGTAATATTTTAGGACTTTTATGTATAAGTACTTTAGAAAGGCAATGCTTATGGCATAAATGTGTAATTCTGTATTTTGATACAAGTATTTTTTTAATTTCACTTTTATAATGTTCATTAAACTCCCACTTTTAAACTGCCATATATGCTAACAGAGAAATGTTATATTGCTTAGAAAAACCATAAATATGTTTAATAAGGTATATGTTTGTGGCATATGCCATCAATTAGGCTTTGGAAAATCGATACCATATCTCTAAAATTTAATTTCCTGTAAACCTTAGCAGGTAAGTAAAACATAATTATAAAAACTTAAATCTAAAACAAAAAGTTAAAATTTCTATAAATTACATGTGGAATTATTATAAAGAAAATTTAAATAAATATATATATATATATATATTACAGCAGATTCATTTAAAAGTTTATGTCTTGAATACCATTACACCAATTTAAATCCATTTATGTATTTGCAAAACATAAAATAAGGAAGAGCCTGCCTAGACAAAAACTGATTATTCACTCTTACGTTACCACTAGAACTTTTGTAAAACCTTTCAACCAAATAGCACTCCTCCACCCCACTCTAAAAGTGACAAATTGAAAACAGTGAAAAGAAATAAATAACTCTATTTCTACAGACACATAGCTAAGTAAGATTTCCATTTAGAATGAAACAAACTGTTAAAAGTGTAATAGTCAACTTACACACCTTATTGACACAAAACAGATTCACCAATTTGTACAATACTGCATCACTGCATATTTGAAAATACTAGTCTCGATTATCATCTCCTAAAAAGTGATACTAAATCTATATATCCAGCCCTAATCTCTCTCTTATTTTTCAGTCTGATGTTATAAACTACCCTTTAGACATTTCAAACTACGTGTTTTACTGGCATCTCAAGCTCTCCACTTTCAAAACAGAACTTATTATATTTCCCCTTGCCCCAGGGACCTTTCCTGATCCATTTAACCACTCTTCTTTCAAATCTCTCTACTATGATCAAGGACACCACTGTCCTCCTAGTCAACTCAGATTTACAACCTCAATTTAATCCATTACTCCTCATTATTAATTATTCCACATATCTAATCAACTGCCAAATATTTTCATTTCTATCTACATAGTATATATTATTTTGCCTTCCCTCCACTCACAAGGTATAATGTTAAGGGAATCTGAAGATCTTTGCTGCCCATTAAAAGGCATAGAGAGCCCTGTCCCAGAGCTAATCAGGCTATGGATATGAGGAGTTTCCAATTAAGTTCTGGGGCACAAGGTTTTCAAGCTCCTCAGGACTCAGACAATTAGATGCCAAGTCTTTTTTATATAATCTGGGAGATTAGTGTTTGCTTTGGGGCTTCTCTCATGAGAAGGGTCTTTTGACTTCCTGGTTGAGACTCTGAGTATGCATATGTTCAGAGCCCCTTGACTGCTTAGATGTCAGCTCTCCCTCGATCCAAGGGCAATGAGGAGTGCTGAAATGGCAGAGCTTGTGGGGGGCAGCAGAGAGGGAATCCTCCTCACAGTTCCAAGATAGAAAAGAGTGTTTGTAGTCATTCACAGATCAGAGCACAGATCATAAGAGGAGTAAACACCTCTCTTTCCTCCTTGGAAAAACTGAAAATTTACAGATCCCAAGAAATATCTCTGAAAACAGCTGCACAAAAACCCTAATGCTTGAGACACTACATGCCCCACACAAGAACCAAAGATATACTTTAACAAAGGGCTAAAGATTCAAGTAATTGGTAAGGAAAATGAGCAAATATTAGGGAAAAAATCAGATTATAGAAGCTTACTTGGGGAACAAAGACAATCCAAATGTACAACCAGAAGAAGACAACAAAGTGAAAGCTCCTACATCCAAAGCCTCTAAGAAAAATAAGAATTGGCTGCATGCCATGGAAGAACTCAAAAAGGATTATGAAAATCAAGTAAGAGAAGTAGAATAAAAATCCAGAAAAAAAAGACTGATACAAGAATATCATGAAAAAAAATGACTCAACAGCTTCCTAAATGAGACGCAAAAAAAAAACTGTTCAATAAAATAATACCTTAAAATAGATTAACTCAAATGGCAAAAGATGTCCAAAAAAGAATGAGGAAATACCTTAAAAAGCAGAAATAGTCAAATGGAAAAGGAAGTCCAAAAGCTCAATGATGAAAACAATTCCTTAAGTATTAAAATGGAGCAAATGGAAGCTAATGATTTTATGAGAAGATAAGAAATTATAAAACAAAACCAAAATAATGAAAGAATGAAAAAAACAGAAGACCAGCTGAAATATCTCATTGGAAAAAACACTGACCTGGAAAAAAGATCCAGGAGAGATAATTTAAAAATTATTGGACTACCTGAAAGCCATAAAAAAAGAGTCTAGACAGAGGGGAAAACAGAAATTGAAAGACTCAAATGACCACCTCGTGAAAGAGATCTCTAAAGGAGAACTCCTAGGAATATTGTAGCCAAATTCTAGATTACCTAGGTAAAGGAGAAAAGATTGAAAGCAATTAGAAAGAAATAATTCAAGTATTGTGAAAACACAATCAGGATAACACAAAATTTAGCAGGTTCTACATTAAGGGATCAGGGGACTTGGAATATGATATTCCAAGGGGCAAAGGAGTTAAGATTAAAACAAAGAATCACCTACCCAGAAAAACTGAGTCTATTCCTTTGGGGGGAAATGGACATTTAATGAAATAGAAGACTTTCAAGAATTCTTGATGAAAAAAACAAGAGTTGAATAGAAAATGTGACTTTCAAATACAACATTCAAGAGAAACATGAAAAGATAAAAAGGAAAGAGACATAAAAGACTTATTAAACTTGTTACATTTCTTTTTTTTTGTTTGTTTTTGAATTTTAAACAAATGCTTTATTAACTTCTGTTTTACATCATTCATTTCCACCAGATTTTGAGTTACAATCATTTTCCCTCCATTATTCCCCTACCCAACCTCCCAGAATAGCAGTCCCACAAGATATCGCTTCCTCCAATCTGCTCTCTCCCATACCTTCTCCCATACCCCCATAGACTTTTCCATTAGAGGAAGATGAATCTTTGTGTCCCAATGCCTGCACATCTTATCTCCCAATTACAGGCAAAAGAGTATTAATAATAGTATTTATATATATATTTGAAACATTTAATGTTACGACCTCGAATTTCAGATCCATTTCCTTCCTCCCTTCTCACCCATTCCTTCTTGGGAGATAAGTAATTCAGTATATGTTGTACATGTCTAGCTATGCAAAACATAATCATAGTAGATATATTGTACAAGGCTGGTTATAATTCCCTCCCACTCATCCCGCCCCCCACCTGGTCCATTCCCTACATGATCCTGTCCCTCTTCTATAGTGGGTACTTCCAACCTCCCCTCACCCCAAGGATGCCCTCCTCTCATCCCCCTTCCCCCTATCCTGCTGCAGGTTGAGATATCCCATTTAGTATGTATGTCATTTTCTCCCTGAACCAAATTCAATGTGAATGTGGTTTTGCCTTTTTAGCCTTCCTTATTCTCCCCCTCCTTTGCAACCACTTCCCCTACATGAGATAGTTTACCCTACCATGTCTCTCCCCATCTCCTCTTGCCACTTTCCTCTCCCACATCAAAATTTCATCCCTTGAGTATTCTCCCTTCCCAACAAATTCAACCTATGCCCTCTATCCATATATAACTGTAACCATATAAACACACATTCACATATGTATTCATATGACCACACCCCCTTCTTCCATTAGTTTCATAGTGAGAAAGATATCATCAGTCACAGATATTGCTTTTCCATATAGGAATATAAATAGTTCAACTTTGATAAGTTCCTTTTGATTTCTTTTCCCTGATTACCTTCTCAGGCATCTCTTACTTCTTGCGTCTGGATGTCAAATTTTCTTTTCAACTCTGGTTTTTTCCTCAAGAATGCTTGAAAGTCCTCTATTCAACTGAATGACCATATTTTCCCCTGAAACAAAATACTCAGTTTTGCTGGGTAGGTGACCCTTGGGTTCATTCCCAGTTCTTTTGCCCTCTGGAATATCATATTCCATGCCCTTCTATCCCTCAGTGTAGAAGCTGCCAGGTCCTGGGCTATTCAGATTGTGTTTCCACAATATTGAAATTGTTTCTTCCTGGCTGCTTGTAGTATTTTCTCCTTGATCTGGGGATTCTGGAACCTGACTATAATATTTCTGGGAGTTTTCTTTTTGGGATCTTTTTCAGGAGGTGATCTGTGGATTCTTTCAACCTCTATTTTGCCCTCTGGATCTAAAACATCAGGGCAATTTTCCTTGAGAATTTCTTGAAGGGTGATTTCTAGGTTCTTTCTTTGATCATGGCTTTCAGGTAGTCCAATAATTTTTAAATTGTCTCTCCTGGATCTATTTTCCAGGTCAGTGGTTTTTCCCATGAGATATTTCACATTGCCTTCTAATCTTTCATTTGTTTGGATCTGCTTAACAGCATCTTGATTTCTCATAAAGTCACTAGCTTCCATTTGCTCCAGTCTAACTCTGAAGGAATGAATCTCCTCAGTGAACTTTTGAGATTCTTTTTCCATCTGGCAAATTCGACTTTTTAAGGCATTCTTCTCCTCATTGCCCTTTTGGGCCTCCTTTGCCATTTGAGCTAGTCTATTTTTTAAGGTGTTGTTTTCCTCAGTCAGGCTGTTGACCCTCATTTCATATTTTTCCTGCATCCTTCTCATTTCTCTTTCCAATTTTTCCTCCACTTCTCTTATTTGATTTTTAAAGTCCTTCTTAAGGTCCTCTATGGCCTGCAACCCGCTCATGGTTTCCCCTGGGGCTTTTGGAGCAGGACTTCTGACCTCACAGTCCTTTTCCCGCTCTATGCCCCCAAAATAGGAGTCTAGGGTTGCATTTTTCTGTTTCCTTTGCCTTGGCATGTTGCCACTTGATTGCTTGACTTTTGGGCTTGTTGCCACACTATGGCTTTAAGGCCAGCTAGAGGAATTTTCGTCCCGAACGTGTGGGGGGCAACTTCCGTTTCTGGCAAGCTGTAAACCCACCCACAACTTCCACCCTAGATCACAATCCAGATCCAGGGAGGTTAAAGCAAGAGCGATTACCCCCCAAGACTGATCGCTGGATCTCCCCATGATTTGTAGGCTGGGAGCCGGAAATGCCTCTGAAAACTACAAAATGGCGTGTGTCCTCAGCGGCTTCTAGCCCCCAGGGGAGGGAGCTGACGCATTCCCCAAATACAGGTCCCAAAGTCCATAGGACACTAACCTCTTACTTTGTCCTAGGCATGTCTATGTTGATAATTCTGGAGTCGCCACAGCTCCTGGTGTTCTGGGGTTCCTCCAGCTGGCTGCTGGCCCTGCCGCCCTGGGGCTAAAACCTCGGCTCACGCGGACCTGGGCTCGGCTCGGCTCCTGCGCTCTGCGTGCTGCCGGCTCCCAGACCGCTGTGCTGGTCCTTCCTGCAGGGCTGCTGGGCTGTCCTCAGCGGGAGGTTAGCTTCTCTGTGTCGTTCTGTGGGTGCTGGGGCTCCAGAAGTTGTTCAGAATCCTTTTTTACATAGTTTGTGGGGAATCTGGGGGCAGAGAGGCTTGGACGAGCTGTTTCTACTCCGCCATCTTGGCTCCGCCCCTAAACTTGTTACATTTCTAAGAGGAAAGATGATACTTGTAACTTATCAGATTTTCTCAGTATTAGGGTAGTTGGAGGGAATACACACACACACATACACACACACAAACACACACACACAGAGCACAGGGTGAGTTGACTATAAAGGGACAATAAAAAGCAAAATTAAGAGGTTGATAAAGGAATGTATTGGAGGAGAAAGGGAGAGGTAGAATGGGGTAAATTATCTCACATAAAAGGACAAGAAAAAGCTTTTACAATGGAGAGGAAGAGAAGAGAAGTGAAATAGAATGAGTAAGACTTACACTCACCAGGTTTAGCTTAAGAAGGGAAAAAAAATTGGGTATGAAAATCTATCTTACCCTGCAGAAAAGTAGGGCAGAAAGGGGATGGGAGGGTGATGATACAAGGGAGGACAAATGAGAGGAAGGGGCAATCAGAACTGAACACTTTTTAGGAGAGACAGCATCAAAGGAGAGAAAAGAATGAATGGAGGGAGTGGGATAAGATGGAAGGAAATATAGTCATTCACAACATGACTGCTACAGAAGTGTTTTGCATGATTGCACATGTATAACCTATATAGAATTGCTTGCCTTCTCAATGAGGTTGGGTGGGGAGAGAGGAAGGGAAAGAATTTGAAATTCAAAGTTTCAAAAACAAATATCAAAAATTATTTTTATATGCGGGTGAGAAATAATTTATGCAAGCAGTGGAGTATAGAAATCTATCTTGCCCTACAGGAAAACAGAAGAAAAGGGGATAACAGAAAGACAGGAGGGCAGGTCAGGGTAAAGGATAATCAGAATGCATGCCTTTTTGGGGTGGGGAGAGGGGAGATATAGGGATAAAATTTGGAACTCTAAATATTGTGGGAGTGAAGGTTTGTAATGTTAAGGGAAACTGAAAATCTTCCCTGCCCCTTTATAGACCCATGTGACCTGCTCTGAGCTTTGGCCAGGGCTGGGCTACAACTTGAGTCAAATGGAGCCTATGGTGGGAGGAGCTTGTAGAATACAAAGAGCAGGAAGAGAGAGTGAAGCAGAGCTAAATAGAATGAGGCAGAATTAAGGAGAGTCAGGCAGAGCTAAGGCAGAGCAGCTAGCATGAGTGACAGAAGGAGGAATTTTGTCTAGGGGAGCTTGTTTGTGGAGGCTTGTGGATGGTGGCACTCCCTGCATTGGTGATGTGTATAAACTTTTTTTTTGTTAGCATGGTGGAATTGGGTTTCTGGTATCTGAAAAAATACTTTGGTTTTGTCTTTGAGGAAGAGAGTTTGTTATATTTTGTGATTCAACCCCGGAAATATGTCTGCATATTCATAGCATCTGTTATGGGTATCTCATTGGTGATATATTTGGCATTATGGACAGGATCTAAAATAATAAAACCTCTCCTTAGAGACAGGAAGCTCTAGAGAAGGAAATGGGTATCCCAGGATGGGAGGACTTACCTTATTGCTCCCTGGTGAGAAAATGGGCTAAAAGCTTAGGACTTTGTGAAAACTGGGAAGCAGGACTACAGAAGGGAGAATCCAGAGACTTAGAAAGATGTTTGCAAGGAATTATAATGTCAATGCAATATTCACAGCGACCACAGCAGCTATGAATATGCTGGATTTGTGAATAACAAAATTTAACAGATTCTTCACATGGAGGACAGAAGCAAAGCATTTATTCAAATGCCAGAAAGTCAAATCCCCAAACCAGAAAGTCAAATTCATCACAGTAACCACTAAGTTGGTATACATAACCAATGCATTGGACACCAATATCCCCAAGCCTTCCAAAGACTTCCCTCCATCAGACCTTCAAAACAAAACAGGCTCCTTTAAGCAAAAATGCCCCTCTCTCACAGTAACTGCTCAGCCTCCACACTGCTTGCTTACTCCCAGCAATTCTGGCTCACTCTTGGACTCCTCCCTGTTCCACCCATCCTGTTTCACCCTTTTAGAAAGTTCTTCCCCTCCCAATCCCCCTTTCTCCTCCAATCCCCCTTCTACCTCCCCCCCACCTTGGGCTCCATGTAATTACAGTTGGCCTATTAAGGGCAGGGAAGGTTTTCAAATCCCCTTAGTCCTATTAAGAGGCAGGGAAGATCTTCAAATCCCCATTCCCATTAGAGGAATACCAATAGAACCAGGAAAAGAAATGACAGGGGTATGTAGAAGAAGATAGGCATTGTTAATAAGTTATCGTATTGTACATAAAATTAGAGACAAACTGGTGGAAGAGAAGGTTCAGTTTGAAAAGGAGTGAGCTGATTTGCATGAGAAGCTTTCTATGCTATGGCATCTGAACTTTCATTTAAAAAACAAGTTAGAAAGTTATCAGGTGGCAGAAGAAAAGGCAGCTATGAGTATAGTTCAGAAAAGGAAAACTTAACAAAAGTAAGGTACATACAACCCTTGCAAGTGAAGGGCCTGATTGGGGCCCAGACACCTGAGAGGAAGATATATGAGAGGAAAATTAAACAAATTTAGATGAAGAGGCTTCTAGTACCGGCTCACATTCATCCAATACTACAAAGGAAGCCATAGAACCTGGGGGGCCACAGAGTGTTCAAGTAAGTGACTGAGGATTTTTTTTCAGCAGAACGTCACAGAGATTTTAAGTCGATTCACCCCCAAAATCGGAGAATCACTACTATCTTGGATGGAGAGAATCAGTGAGGACGGGGTCAGAAAAGTATGGGTAGGTAACTTGTTTGGAATTTAGAAGTAGTAGTCAGAATCCTTTCATACAACATGTTTTTAGGGATTACCATATTAAAGGAGACAATAATGAAACGAATTTGTTAGCTTTAGCTGCTGAGGGATTCACTACATAGTAACCCACTGATTCTATGTGGTCTAGTGGAGACAGACCCTGGTATTCTCTTAGAGAGTGTATGAGAAAGTTAAAGGAATGATTGGAGACACATTACTTAGCATAACACTCCCTTAATAATTTCTCATATAAATATAATAGTGAAGTCTGTTCCTCCTCCTTATAAATACCTAATTCTAACTCTAATAATTGGGAAAATAAAGCACCCTCTTTTGGAAGTGCTGGATAAGATTTCACAGTTAGGTGTCTTAGAGGAATGGGGAAAAAGATGAATTTCATCAAGATAAAATAACTTGCAGATTCAAAGTCAAAATAGATTAACAAGGAAAGAATGGTTTACTTCTTTTTTTTCTTTGTTTTCTGATTTACATCATTCATTTCCACCAGATTTTGAGTTACAATTTTTCCCCATTTTTTCCCTACCTACCACCCCAGAATAGCAGTCCCACTAGATATCCCCTCATCCTATCCGCTCGCTCCCATATCTTCTCCCATACCCCCTTCGACTTTGCCATTATGGCAAGGTGAATCTCTGAGCCCCAATGCCTGGACATCTTATGAAACATTTAATTTTTAAGCTTTGATTTTCAGATCCATTCCCTTCCTCCCTTGTCACCCACTCCCTCTGAGAAGATAAGCAATTCAGTATGTGTTGTACATGTATAGCTATGCAAAACATTACCATAGTAGATATAATGTAAAATAGGGCTTATGTTTCCCTCCCACCCATCTCACCTCCCACTTGGTCCATTCTCTACTTTGATACTGTCCCTCTTCGAAAGTGGGTCTTTCAAACCTCCCCTCCCCATAGAATGACCTCCCCTCCACCATCCCCCCTCTCATCCCCCTTTCCCCTACTCTCCTGCAGGGAGAGATATCCCATTTAGTATGTATGTGATTCTCTCCTTGAGCCAACTTCAGTGAGAATATGGTTTTGCCTTTTTGCTTTCCTGTTCTTTCCCTCCCCTGCAACTACTTCCCTTTGCCTCTTCTATATGAGATAGTTTGCCCTACCCTGTCTCTCCTAATCTCTTCTTGCCACTTTCCTCTCTCACCTCTTAACTTCACCCCTTAAGTATCATCCCTTCCCATCAAATTCAACCTGTGACCTCTATCCATGAATACTTGTAAACATATGCCCATATACCCTTCTTCAATTATTTTCATAATGAGAAAGGTTTCATCAGATACAGTTATTGTTTTCCATACAGGAATGTAAATTGTTCAACTTTGATAAGTTCCTTTTGATTTCTTTTCCTTGATTACCTTCTCAAGCATCTCTTGCTTCTTGTGTCTGAATGTCAAATTTTCTATTCAACTCTGGTTTTTCCCTCAAGAATGCTTGAAAGTCCTCTATTCCACTGAATGACCATATTTTCCCCTGAAACAAGATACTCAGTTTTGCTGGGTAGGTGACCCATAGCTTCAGTCCCAGCTCTTTTGCCCTCTGGAATATCATATTCCATGCCCTTCGATCCCTCAGTATAGAAGCTGCCAGGTCCTGTGCTATTCTGATTGTGTTTCCACAATACTGAAATTGTTTCTTCCTGGCTGCTTGTAGTATTTTCTCCTTGATCTGGGAGTTCTGGAACCTGGCTATAATATTCCTAGGAGTTTTCTTTATGGGATCTTTTTCAGGAGGAGATTGGTGGATTCTTTCGACCTCTATTTCCCACTCTGGGTCTAAAACATCAGGGCAATTTTACTTGAGAATTTCTTGAAGGATGATTTCTAAGTTCTTTCTTTGATCATGGCTTTCAGGTAGCCCAATAATTTTTAAATTATCTCTCCTGGATCTATTTTCCAGTTCAGTGGTTTTTCCTATGAGATATTTCACATTGCCTTCTATTCTTTCATTTGTTTGGATCTGTTTAATAGCATCTTAATTTCTCATAAAGTCAATAGCTTCCATTTCCTCCAGTCTAACTCTGAAGGAATGAATCTCCTCAGTGAGCTTTTGAGATTCTTTTTCCATTGGCAAATTTGGCTTTTTAAGGCATTCTTCTCATTGCCTTTCTGAGCCTCTTTTGCCATTTGAGTTAGCCTATTTTTTAAGGAGTTATTTTCCTCAGTCAGGCTGTTGACTGTCATTTCATACTTTTCTTGCATCTTTATCATTTCTCTTCCCAGTTTTCCCCCCACTTCTCTTATCTGCTTCTTAAGGTCCTCTACGGCCTGTAGCCAGCTTGTATTTTCATTTGGGGCTTTTGGTGCAGGAGTTCTGACCTCACAGTCCTACTCCATGCTTTGAGCCTCTTTGCCCCTAAAATAGGAGTCCAATGTTGAATTTTTCTTTATATTTTGTTTCTTTTGCCTAGGCATGTTGCCACTTAATTCCTTGATTTTGGGGCTTGTTACGACACTAGGACTCTGCCACCAGACAGGAGAGCTTCCGCCCAAACGTGGGGTCCTCACAGCTTCTGCAGGTTGGGTGGCCTCTGTAAAGCCTCCACATGCTCTGGCAAGCTGGATACCCACCCCAAACCTCCACCCCAGACCACAATCCAGATCCAGGGAGTTTAAAGCAAGAGCAATTAACCCCCAGACTGATTGCTTGATCTCCCTGTAGTTCGCAGCCCAGGAGCTAGAGCCGCCACTGATGCTGCAAAATGGCTTCTGTGCTGCATTTCTTCAGCAGCCTTTCGCCCCCAGGGGGGGAAGCCGACTGGTTCCCCAAATACTGGTCCCAAAGTCCATAGGGCACTAACCTCTCACTTTGTCCTAGGCAATTCTGGAATCACCACAGTTGCTGGTGTTCTCGGGGTCCCTCCAGCCGGCTGCTGGCCCAGCCGCCCTAGGGCTAAAACCGCGGCTCACTCGGGTCTGGGCTCAGCTCCCAGAGCGCTATGCTGTCAGTTCCCAACACTGTCCTGCCTGCTCTCAGACTGATGTGCTGGCTGTTCCCTGCAGGGCTGCTGGGCTGTCCTCAGCAGGAGGTTAGCTTCTCTGTGCCGTTCTGTGGGTGCTGGGGCTCCAGGAGGTGTTCAGAGTCCCCTTTCACATGGTTTGGAGGTAATATGGGGGCATAGTACCTTGGAAGTGCTGTTTCTACTCTGCCATCTTGGCTCCACCCCGCCCTTTACTGCTTTTTTTAAGAGTAGGGCTAGATTTTGGAAGAATAGATTGTATTCCAACAAACTATACAAGATGTATGAAGAAAGGGAACTTAATATTAGATGGAATAGGGATAGAGTAGTTGCCCCCACAAATCCTCATGAATCATTGTATCCAAGTTAGTTACACCTGCAGGGGAACAGGAAATTGGTCAATCCCTAGCTCAGACTGAAGAAATAAACAGACAAGACTGCAGACCTCATATCAGCTTAAGCAAATGCTGGAAAAATGGATCAACTATTGTACCCAAGGTATTAACAGATACTGGGTGGAAGCCCCCTTATATATGGAAGCCCTCATAAATTTAACCATGGAAGGCCTATTACCATCACAGGACTGGAAGGGGCTGAAATATCATCCAGAGAAATTAAACTGATGACAAAAATTGAACAATTACCTGAGAAAGAATATACCATGGTAATTGTACCCATACCTGAATACATCATTGGAACAGATAGATATACTGAGAGGTCTAACTTTAAATTTACCTGAAGGGAGATACCAATTTGCAATAAGGAAGATAGGAATTAATACAGTTTTAATGGGTAAAATAAAAATAGACCCAATCACTTTACTTGAACTTTCTGAAGCAATTACTTCAAAGCAGTATTGTGTGCCAGATAGGCAAGATGAAATTACCAATACTATAAAGGAATATTTTGAGGCTGCAGACTTAGCCCCTACACCCACTTGATGGAATAATCCTGGGTCAGTACAAAAGTCAGATATGATCTGAAGGATGACTGTGGATTATAGACAACTGGATAAAGTGATTCCCCCCCCCCCCCCATGTATGCTACTGTGCCAGATACCATTACCTTAATAGAAAAGATTCCGAAATATGATGGGACTTAGGACACAGTTATTGATTTAGTCAATGCTTTCTATACTATCCAAACAGATTCTAAACAATGGGACAAGTGTGCTTTCTCTAGGAAGAGCATACAATATATTTTACCCACTTATTGCTGGGTAAAATAAGGTACTACACTATCTGTATATCCCTACTATTTATCACAGGATTGAGGCTGAACATTTGGATGAATTAGAACTAACTGGTATACCACTTACTCACTACATAGATGATATTATGATATAAGGAAAAATGTAGAAGTGGAGAAGAGTTTGCTGTTTTTAATTGAGCATATGAAAACCAAAGGGTGGGAAATTAACCCTGCAAACATTCAAGGACCAGCTAAAACAGTAATAAAAATTTAGTTATAGAATGGAATAAGGCGCTTGGAGAGATTTTCCCAAAAGCCCAAAAAATGATTCAAGATTTTTCTATCCCCACCAATAAGAAAGAGGCCCAAAAGTTTACAGTATTATTTGGACATGGGTACCATCACATACTGCATTTAGGACAGATTTTGAAACCCTTATATAAGGTTACTAGGAAGAAATATGAATTTGATTGGGGACTTGTGCAGAGTAAAGCTTTAGATGAAGCCAAGGTTGCTATACAGTTGGTGCTAGATTTATGTCTAAGAGGTCCAGTGGAATTACAAATGACTGTACAGGTTGAATATGCAAATTGGAGTTTATGGCAAAAACAACAAAGCTGAAATATACCTTTAGGATTTTGGTCTAGGAAACTCCCTTCATCTGGAGGTCAATATACATATTTTGAAAAGCAGTTGTTAGCTGTATATTTGCCCCTGGTAGAGACTGAACAATTGACTCTGGGTCATGAAGTAATATTGAGTCCTGAAATCTCAATTATGACCTAGGTAATGAGTACCTCACCTTCCCAAAGAATTGGGCATGTACAAGAGGCTAGTATAATTAAATGGAAATGGGGCATTCAAAATAGACCTAAAACAGTTAAAGTGGAATTTCTACTATACATAGACACTGAGGGAAATGATATATCCTCAGAACCAAAGGAACAGTTGAGACAGTCCTTGGTAAAATGGAATGATGGATATGATAGATTAACTGAAGAACAAAAGAAACATTCATAGTTTACTGATGGAATAGTAAAATATTTGGACCACAAAAGACACTAGAAAGCAGTAGTCTATAACTCATGTACTAGGCAGTCTTCAGAAACTACTGGGACAGGTGGAAGTAGTCAATATGCTGAACTTCTGACAGTATATCAAGCTACTAAAACAGGAGAATAGTGTCATATATTCACTAATTCATGGGCAGTAGTTAAGGGTTAACTACATGGATGCCCATGTGGAAAAATCAAAATTGGGAAATTCATGGTAACCAAATCTGGGAAAAAGTATTAAAGGAAGATATATAAGACATTGTAAAGGCAAGCATGAGCAACTTTCCAGAGGGCTGCTGCGGTAAACAGCTTTAAGATTCTGATTACATAGTATAGTGAACTCTCTATCCAATAGCAAACTAAAACAAAACATTAACAGAAATCAAAGCATAGCATTCACAATGTTATAACTTCACAACTTATCACTGAAGTGGCCACATAGTTTTCACCTAAGTGGTAACATAGTTTTAAGCAAAAGATAACATTCATTTAGTAACTCAATCATTTAGTAAGTCCTTAATTCAATAACCCTTGAGGAGGCTTGTCTCCTTAATGGACACAAAGTACAAAGGTCAAAGTTCTCCACTGGTGGTCACATTGTCTTAATCTCTTCAATCAAAAAGTCTTCTTTCTTCTTAATTGGATAAGTCATTAACTCAAACATCTGAATGTAAAGGTCAAAATTCTCCACCCCTAGGCCACAGTAAACCATGATCTTCTCAATTTGCATTAAATACCCAAGGAGAAGTCTTTTCACCTTAACTCAAGGCAGGCTCTCAGTTTCCATGGTTCCTCTTCTGTGCTTCCAGCTCCTTCCAGAATCTATCCAACCTGAGTCCAAAGGCAGATAGCTCTAAGTTCCTTCTCCAGCTGCTTGTACAGTTGCTGTTCCATACTGAAGCTCACAGTGTCTGGTCCACCTCAAGTCCTTCAAAGGTTCTGTTCCTGGGAAGACAAAGCTTAACACAGCCACAATAACATTCATTAACATTGCCAGCATCTTCATCAATTCACTTTCTGCCTGTGAAAATCAACATAGACTCAACAACAAGGTCTGGGAGATCAACACACATCATGAGTATAGTCCCAGGACCTCTGAAAACATCAATAAGACCCTCCTGCAAGATTTCTGTAAACATACAACAAAAAAAAATCCTCTTTCAGGGTTTCTGAATCAGCAGTAAGGTTCCAGGGTTTCTGTAACAACAACAATGCCCTCTATCAGCAGACAAATCTCACAAAGTAACATCAAAACAGACAAAGTACCAGCACCACAGCCATGACTCCTCCCAGTTCTCCTCTCTTCTCATTTCTCAGTTCTTCTCAATTCTCTTCTCAGTCCTCTGTTCTGCCATCACAAGTTCTGTTCTCTATTCTATTCTCAATCCATAGCAGTTCTCAGAAGTTCTCAGGATCCTAGCAGTTCTCTCTCTCAGCAATTTTGACTCTCTAGCTTGGACTTTTCCTTATATATGGTATTAGCTCCTCCCTGTTCCAGCCCTTCCTATTACATCAGCAACTTCCTCCCACTGTGGGATTCACAAGACCTGGATCTTAACACTTGATATAATCATGAGCTGAAACAAGGTGCTAAGTACCTGTCTGCTTGCCAATACACGGGGCAGGGATGTAATGGTAATGAAATTTGAAGATCCCTTTGGATTGGAAAGCTGAAAGGCACTTAGCACCTAGTTTCAAATTAAGCCTCTGTTAAAGAAACAGAAGGTATGATCCCCTGTTGCTGACTTAACAGAAAGGGGCTGAACAGGGAACCCCTGTGGCTGATGTAACAGGAAGGGGCTGAATAAGGAGGAGCTATACCATATTTAAGGAAGAACAAAAGCTGGACAGTCAGAACTTCTTGGGACAAGCATCTGTAGGCAGAGCAGCTGCTGCCAGAGAAAGGGAATTTATCTCAGCTGGCATCTGAAGGCTGGAACTTCTGTGGAGAAAGTGATTTTGATTTTGAGAATGGGAGAAAGTAATTTTGACTCTGAGACTGGGAGAAAGTTATTTTGATTCTGAGAACTGGAAAAAGTGATTTTGATTTTGAGAACAGAGCTGCTGATGACTTCCAAGGGCCAGCTGGAGCTGCCAGAGTGAATAGAATAAAAGCGAAAACTTCTCAGGTAACAATCCAGAAATCTAAACAGAATTGTGATGAAGTTCCAAAGACTTAGCAGCCTGAGCTGGCAGCCCAGGCCTTGCCTTACTTCCCTTGTCATAAGTTGAAGTTTTGCTAAGCTTTTCTAAGGACAGGAGGGGAAAGCACAGACCCTGCAAATTTAACCAGAGGCCCAAATGTCCAAGACTTGTTTTCATTGACCATCATCTGACCTGTATAAATATAAAATTGGAAATCCAGTTGCAGAACTCCAGGCAGGTTACCATGTCCTAAAATCCCCATAATTCATAAAATAATGTCTGCTTTCATATTTATACTGATATTGTTAGAACATTTATTTTCTACTTTCATATCTAAGTTGATACTGATGGCATATTTTGTTTTCATGTCCAGTAGACACGTACTTTTTTGATATTACTTACAAAAAGTACACTTTTTGATATTACTGACATTACACCTGCAAACACCAGCAGATGTTTATGGTTAAGATTGTCCACCTCAGTTCCTAATTAACAGGAACAGGACAGAAAAAGGAAGGGGGGTAGTCTTTTAGGTACATAGCCACGCTTTGGCATTTTGTATTTTGTCTCTCCTACTAGACTACCTCTGTTAACAAGACCACCCTTCTTACAAGAAGAATATTTATAATAATTATTAAATTAAATAAATAATGAATAATAATTAAATAAATAATAGATAATTAAATGAATCCTTCCTATCTCTACTTGGAGACATCTCTGCATATTTTATTTTGGGCAAGGGTCATCTTTGTCCCACACAGTTCTTTTGGGGCCCGTACAGGATTTAGCGTCATCCAGTGGCTGGACTCTCTCACTGCAAGTCAGGAACAGGTGCCTGTCACGGGATTTCCCGGGAGTCTTTGACTTGAAGAGAAAGACTCCTGTTGTGAAGGGTGACAGACCCAGGACAGCAGAGAGAACTCAGAGAGACAGAAAGGAAGATAAGGCTCCAACTGTGCAGCTGAGAAAACTCCAGCCGGCCAATGTGGGGGAACAGTGAAGAAAGAGAAGCACATTTCATCTGGAGGTGAGGAAAACTAAGGGCCCTAGGGTGTGGCCATATGAGCATACCCACCCTGAGACAGGGATGCCTTAAGCACGGTTCCACAGGTGACTGAAGGAAGGCAGGTGACTCCTTCCAAAGGAGGGGGAGAGGGCAAGGAGTGGCCCCCCTCCAACTATTTATTTGGCCATGGGACTTGGAAGATCAGCAATGACTTCCATTCCAATTAAAGATGAGAAAAGCACAATCTAAATTTGGCATGGTGGAGTAGAAACTATTCCAGTAGAAAGTCCATTAGAGAACAAGCTCCAAAATTAGGAGAATTCACCTAGTTGTACAAATCAAGATAAGGAGAAAATGGTAGAATATTGCTGCCATGTGTGGGGTGGAATGCCACTCAGGGCAAATGTCTAGGTGAAGTGAAGCTGGCTTAAAATCTCTTCATTTCGCCAGATTCTCCACAAACTATGTAAAAAAGGACTCTGAAAAACTTCTGGAGCCCCAGCACCCACAGAACGACACAGAGAAGCTAACCTCCCGCTGAGGACAGCCCAGCACCCTGCAGGAAGGACCAGCGCAGCGGTCTGGGAGCCGGCAGAGCGCAGAGCGCAGGAGCAGAGCCGAGCCCAGGTCCACGTGAGCCGAGGTTTTAGCCCCAGGGCGGCAGGGCCAGCAGCCGGCTGGAGGAACCCCAGAACACCAGGAACTGTGGCGACTCCAGAATTATCAACATAGACTTGCCTAGGACAAAGTAAGAGGTTAGTGTCCTATGGACTTTGGGACCTGTATTAGGGGAATGCGTCAGCTCCCTCCCCTGGGGCAAAGCCTCTGATAATACACACCATTTGCAGTTTTCATAGGCACCAGCCCCAGCCTACAAACTAGAGAACCCAGCGACCAGTCTAGGGGTAATCGCTCTGCTTTAACCTCCCTGGACTGGATTGCAATCTAGGCTGGAAGTTGGGAACAGCTTCCAGAAACGGAAGTTGCCCCCCACACGTTCGGGACGAAAATTCCTCTATCTGGCCTTAAAGCCATAGTGTGGCAACAAGCCCAAAAGTCAAGAAATTAAGTGGCAACATGCCAAGGCAAAGGAAACAGAAAAATGCAACCCTAGACACCTATTTTGGGGGCATAGAGCGGGAAAAGGACTGTGAGGTCAGAAGTCCTGCTCCAAAAGCCCCAGGTGAAAACATGAGTGGGTTGAAGGCCATAAGGACCTAAGAAGGACTTTAAAAATCAAATAAGAGAAAGGAGGAAAAAATAGAAAGAGAAATGAGAAGGATGCAGAAAAGTATGAAATGAGGGTCAACACCCTGACTGAGGAAAACAACACCTTAAAAAATAGACTAACTCAAATGGCAAAGGAGGCCCAAAAGGGCAATGAGGAGAAGAATGCCTTAAAATGTCGAATTTGCCAGATGGAAAAAGAATCTCAAAAGTACACTGAGGAGATTCATTCCTTCAGAGTTAGACTGGAGCAATGGAAGCTAATGACTTTATGAGAAATCAAGATGCTGTTAAGCAGATCCAAACAAACGAAAGATTAGAAGGCAATGTGAAATATCTCATAGGAAAAACCACTGACCTGGAAAATAGATCCAGGAGAGACAATTTAAAAATTATTGGACTACCTGAAATCCATGATCAAGGAAAGAACCTAGAAATCACCCTTCAAGAAATTCTCAAGGAAAACTGCCCTGATGTTTTTAGATCCAGAGGGCAAAATAGAGGTTGAAAGAATCCACTGATCACCTCCTGAAAAAGATCCCAAAAAGGAAACTCCCAGGAATATTATAGCCAGGTTCCAGAATCCCCAGATCAAGGAGAAAATACTACAAGCAGCCAGGAAGAAACAATTTCAATATTGTGGAAACACAATCAGAATAGCCCAGGACCTGGCAGCTTCTACACTGAGGATTGAAGGGCATGGAATATGATATTCCAGAGGACAAAAGAACTGGGAATGAACCCAAGGGTCACCTACCCAGCAAAACTGAGTATTTTGTTTCAGGGGAAAATATGGTCATTCAGTGGAATAGAGACTTTCAAGCATTCTTGAGGAAAAAACCAGAATTGAATAGAAAATTTGACATCCAGACACAAGAAGGAAGAGATGCCTGAGAAGGTAATCAGGGAAAAGAAACCAAAAGGAACTTATCAAAGTTGAACTATTTACATTCCTATATGGAAAAGCAATAACTGTGACTGATGATATCTTTCTCACTATGAAAATAATGGAAGAAGTGTGTGTGGTCATATGAATACATATGTGAATGTGTGTGTATGTAGTTACAGTTATATATGGATAGAGGGCATAGGTTGAATTTGTTGGGAAGGGAGAATACTCAAGGGATGAAATTATGAGGTGAGAGAGGAAAGTGGCAAGAGGAGATGGGGAGAGACAGGGTAGGGTAAACTATCCCATGTAGAAGAAGCAAGGGGAAGTGGTTGCAAAGGAGGGGGAGAATAAGGAAGGCTTAAAAGGCAAAACCACATTCACATTGAATTTGGTTCAGGGAGAAAATAACATACATACTAAATGGGATATCTCAACCTGCAGCAGGATAGGGGGAAGGGGGATGAGAGGAGGGATGATGGATGGGAGGGCATCCTTGGGGTGAGGGGAGGTTGGAAGTACCCACTATAGAAGAGGGACAGGATCATGTAGGGAATGGACCAGGTGGGGGGTGGGATGAGTGGGAGGAATTATAAGCAGCCTTGTACAATATATCTACTATGATAATGTTTTGCATAGCTAGACATGTACAACATATACTGAATTACTTATCTCCCCAGAGGGAATGGGTGACAAGGAGGAAGGAAATGGATCTGAAATTCGAGGTCTTAACATTAAATGTTTCAAATATATATAAATACTATTATTAATACTCTTTTGCTTATAATTGGGAGATAAGATGTGCAGGCATTGGGACACAAAGATTCACCTTCCTCTAATGGAAAAATCGATGGGGGTATGGGAGAAGGTATGGGAGAGAGCAGATTGGAGGAAGCGATATCTTGTGGGACTGCTATTCTGGGAGGCTGGGTAGGGGAATAATGGGGGGAAAATGATTGTAACTCAAAATCTGGTGGAAATGAATGATGTAAAACAGAAGTTAATAAAGTATTTGTTTAGTAAAAAAAAAAATCTCTTCATTTCTACATCTTTATGTAGAGTGTGTGTCTATGTCTGCAGAGTCTGTGTCTGTGTCTATGTATCTCTAACAGCTTGTGGTTGAAATAGAACTTCCTCCTTCCTTTCCTCCCCCCTTCTTCCATTGAGTGGAGAGGGGTGAAAGAAAGAGAAAGTAATAAAATATTTGCTGTTCAGATTAAAAGTGTAGAAAACCTTCTTTTGCTCTTTCTATGTTATAAGTCCTGGACAAATTTGGAGGCTGGAAGGAGAAAAAGATAAGAAAAAGGAGGGAAATATTTCCCCTCATTCCCCTAAAGGGCTGAGGCTGACAATCATTTAACAATTTCATGCCTCACCCAAAGCAAAAGTTCTTGCATAATGGAACGTAACCAGGAGATCAGATTAGGCAGACTATTAAGGGAAAGGAAGTGGGCAGCAGAGCCAAGATGTCAGAGTAGAAACAGCATATCCAAGCCACTCTTCCACCAGAGTACCTCCAAACTATGTAAAAGGGGACTCTGAACAACTTCTGGAGCCCCAGTACCCATAGAACGACACAAAGAAGCTAACCTCCCACTGAGGACAGCCCAGCAGCTCTGCAGGAAGAACCAGCATGCAGTGCATGGGGAGCATTCTTGAGGAAAAAACCAGAGTTTAATAGAAAATTTGACATCCAGACACAAGAAGCACGAGATGCCTGAGAAGGTAATCAGGGAAAAGAAATCAAAAAGAACTTATCAAAGTTGAAATACTTACATTCCTATATATAAAAACAATAACTGTGACTGATGAAATCTTTCTCAGTATGAAAATAATGGAAGAAGGGTGTATGGTCATATGAATACATATGTGAATGTGTGTATATATGTTTACAGGTATACATGGATAGAGCGCATAGGTTGAATTTGCTGGGAAGGGAGGATACTTAAGGGGTGAACTTATGAGGTGAGAGGAAAGTGGCAGGAGGAGATGTGGAGAGACAGGGTAGAGTAAACTATCTCATGTAGAAGAAGCAAGGGGAAGTGGCTACAGAGGAGGGGAAGAATAGGGAGTCAAAAAGGCAAAACCGGGCGGCTAGGTGGCGCAGTGAGTAGAGCGTCGGCCCTGGAGTCAGAAGGACCTGAGTTCGGATCCGGCCTCAGACACTTAACGCACACACAAAACAAAAACCTAGCCGTGTGACCTTGGGCAAGTTACTTAACCCCAATTGCCCACCAAAAAGGCAAAAAAAAAAAAAAGGCAAAACCACATTCTCATTGAATTTGGTTCTGGGAGAGAATGACATACATACCAAATGGGATATCTCAACCTACAGCAGAATAGGGGGAAGGGGGATGAGAGGGGGGATGATGGATGGGAGGGCATCCTTGGGGGGAGGGGAGATTGGAATTACCCACTATAGGAGAGGGACATGATCAAGTAGGGAATGGACCAGGTGGGAGGTGGGATGAGTGGGAGGGAATTATAAGCAGCCTTGTACAATATATCTACTATGATAATGTTTTGCATAGCTAGACATGTACAACATATACTGAATTACTTATCTTCCCAGAGGGAATGGGTGACAAGAGAGGAAGGAAATGGATCTGAAATTCGAGGTCTTAAGATTAAATGTTTCAAATATATATATATACTATTATTAATACTCTTTTGCTTGTCATTGGGAGATACGAAGTGCAGGCATTGGGACACAAAGATTCACCTTCCTCTAATGGAAAAGTCAAAGGGGGTATGGGAGAAGACATGGAAGAGAGCGGATTGGAGGAAGCGATATCTTGTGGGACTGCGATTCTTGGAGGGTGAGTAGGGGAAAAACGGGGGGGCGGGGTAAATAATTGTAACTCAAAATCTGGCGGAAATGAATGATGTAAAACAGAAGTTAATAAAGGATTTGTTTAAAAAAATGAAAGTGGAGGAGTCTGAGACTGAGGTTCCTTCAGTAAAATAAACTGAAACGACATTGAGAAAAAAAGAGAGAAGTAAGAGAAACCTCTAAATCAAAAGAATCTGAGATATACCAAGGGTTAGTTACTAATAGGAAAGGTGAGAGCAAAATTGAAAATTTAGAAGAGAAAGAAACACTCAAAAGGGAACATCCCCTGTCCCTTTTCAAAGTACTGGGAATGTAAAAAAACATAAGAGCCAGGGTGGTACATAAATTTTAGAGTTTGAAACTTTTTGAAAGCCTCTCAGGGAAAGAGGGGCAGAGAAAAAAAAAAAGAAATATCATTCTCTTGGGCATTTAATTCCCTCTAGTTTTCTGTTTTGTTTCTTTTTTTCCCCTAAATGTTAATTTTTTTTTTATGTAAAGCTTATTTTTCTTTTAAAGTATGTAATACATTCAACATGTAACTTTCTTTTTTTTTTTAATGATATCAACATTTTATTTCCAATTCCTAGGAATAATAGTATAGATCCATGGTAGACATGTATATTTTGCCAAACTGTGTAAAATAAATCTTCCTTAAAAGGAAAGTTTTAAATATCTTCAAATAAAAGAAATAGCAGGTAAATATTGTCCAGGTGGAATGATACGATTTAAGAAATAAATATTGCTCAACATAAGATTTGTTTGGACTTGCTAATCATAATAGTTGGTTCAGTTTATTCTAATTAGAGATATCCTATATTGAAATGCTGAATTTTTGGTTAATTCTCAGGTCTGCTAGTTATTCTTTTTTTATTTTTTTATTTAAACAAATGCTTTATTAACTTCTGTTGTACATCATTCATTTCCGCCAGATTTTGAGTTACAATCATTAACCCCCCCCCTGTTTTTTTCCCTACCCACCCTCCCAGAATAGCAGTCCCGCAAGATATCGCCTCCTCCAATCTGCTCTCTCCCATATCTTCTCCCATACCCCCTTCGACTTTTCCATTAGAGGAAGGTGAATCTTTGTGTCCCAACGCCTGCACATCTTATCTCCCAATTGCAAGCAAAAGAGTATTAATAATAGCATTAATACATATTTGAAACATTTAATCTTAAGACCTTGAATTTCAGATCCATTTCCTTCACCCCTTTTCACCCATTCCCTCTGGGGAGATAAGTAATTCAGTATATGTTGTACATGTCTAGCTATATTGTACAAGGCTGCTTATAATTCCCTCCCACTTGTTTCTTTTTTTTAACAAATGTTTTATTAACTTCTGATTTACATCATTGATTTCCACCATATTTTGAGTTACAATTTTTCCCCATTTTTTCCCCTACCTACCACCCAAGAATAGCAGTCCCACAAGATTTCCCTCATGGAATCTGCTCTCTCCCATATTTTCTCCCATACCCCCTTTGACTTTGCCATTAGGGCAAGGTGAATCTCTGTGCCCCAATGCCTGCACATATTATGTCCCTGTTACATGCAAAATAGTATTAATAACAGTATTTCTACATATATTTAACATTTAATTTTAAAACTATGAAGATCCATTCCCTTCCTTCCTTGTCACCCACTCCCTCTGGGAAGATAAGCAATTCAGTATGTGTTGTTCATGTATAGCTATGCAAAACATTACCATAGTAGATATATTGTAAATGACTGCTTATATTCCCCTCCCACCCATCCCACCGCCACCTGGTCCATCCCCTACTTTGATCCTATCCCTCTTCAAAAGTGGGAACTTTGAACCTCCCCTCCCCATAGAATGCCCTCCCCTCCATCATCCCCCCTTTACCCCTCCCTCCTATTCTCCTGCAGGGTGAGATATCCCATTTGGTTTGTATGTCATTGTCTCCCTGAGCCAAATTCAATGAGAATATGGTTTTGCCTTTTTGCCTTCCTGTTCTTCCCCTCCCCTGCAACCACTTCCCCTTGCTGCTTCTACATGAGATAGTATACCCTACCCTGTCTCTCCCCATCCCCTCTTGCCACTTTCTCAACTCTTAAGTTCACCCCTTAAGTATCATCCCTTCCCACCAAATTCAATCTGTGCCCTCTATCCATGTATACCTGTAAACATATATACACCCCTTCAAATATGTATTCATATGCCCACAAACCTTTCTTCAATTATTTTCATAATGAGAAAGGTTTAATCAGTCACATTTATTGTTTTTTCCATGTAGGAATGTAAATAGTTCAACTTTGATAAGTTCCTTTTGATTTCTTTTCCCTGTTTACCTTCTCAGGCATCTCTTGCTTCTTGTGTCTGAATGTCAAATTTTCTATTCAACTCTGTTTTTTTCCTCAAGAATGCTTGAAAGTCCTCTATTCCACTGAATGACCATATTTCCCCTGAAACAAGATACTCAGTTTTGCTGGGTAGGTGATTCTTGGTTTTAATCCCAGGTCCTTTGCCCTCTAGAATATCATATCCCATGCCCTTCGATCCCTCAGTGTAGGAAATAATACCATGTTAGTGGGAAAAATAAAAATAAAAATGGATGCAATCTCTTTAGCTGAACTTTCTGAAGTAATTAGCAGCATCATGTGCCAGGTGAACAAGATGAAATTACCAATACTATAAAAGAAAATGTTGTAGCAGGAGTATTTGTCCCTGCAACAACATGATGGAATAATCCTGTCTGGCCAGTATGAAAATCAGATGGGATGTTGAGAATGACAGTGGATTATGGACAACAGAATAGGATAAATCCTCCCTTTATGCTGCTTTTCAGTTACCATCACCTTAATAGAAAGGATCCAGAAATATGATGAGACTTGGTATGCAGTTATTGATTTAGCCAATGCTTTCTTTACCATCCCAATAGACTCAAAACAATGGGACCAGTTTGCTTTCACTTGGCAGGGCAGACAATATACTTTCAACCACTTGCCACAAGGAGATTTGAAAGTCTCACTATTTGTCACAGGATTGGGCCTGAAGATTTGAATCAATTAAAGTTACCTGCTGTACAGCTTACCCACCACATTGATGATACTATGATACAAGAAAAAATATAATAGAAGTGGAGAAAAGTTTGACACTTTGAATTGAGCGTATGAAAAGCAAAGCTTGGGAAATTAACCCTGCAAAGATTCAAGAACCAACTCAAAATATAAAATTTAGAGGTACACAATGGAATAAGGGGGTATGAGAAATTCTTCCACAACCTGACAAAAGATTCAGGATTTTACTATCCCCATTCAATAAGAAAGGGTCCAAAGGTTTATAGGATTATTTGGATATTGGCGGCATCACATATTGCATCTGTGACAGATTTTGAAACCCTTATATAAAGTTACTCAGAAGAAATAAGAATTTTATTGGGGGCTAGAGCAGAGTAAAGCTTTTGAAGAAGACAAGGCTGCTATACAACTGTTCCTAGATTTATGGCCTATATAAAATGGCCAGGTGGAATTACAAGCGACTGTACAGGATGATTATGGAAATTACAGCTTATGGCAGAAGCAACAAAGTTAAATGTACCTTTAGAATTTTGGTCTAGGAAGTTTCCTTCACCTGGAGTTCAATATAGTTTTTGAAAAGCAGTTGTTAGCTGCATGTTGGGCTTCGGTAGAGACTGAACAACTAACTCTGGGCCCTGAAGTGAAACTAAGGCCTGGAATTCTAATTATGACCTGTATAATGAGTACCCCAGTTTCTCAAAGAATTTGACATGCAGAAGAGGCCAAAAAAATTACATGGAAATGGTACATTCAAAATAGATCTAAAACAGGCAAAACTGAAGTTTCTGCTCTATATGAATCTATAGGAAACACTGATACTGAGGTAAATGATACATCCCCTGAACAGTTGGTACTGTCCTTGGTAAAACTGAATAACACATACGATGAATTAACTGAAGAAGAGAAGAAATATGCTATACTTACTGGTGGGTCAGCAGAATATTTGGGTCATAAAAGACACTGGAAAGCAGTAGCCTATAACCCATGTACTACGCAAACTTTGGAAAGTAGTGGGATAGATGGAAGTAGGCAAATATGCTGAACTTACACCAGTACAGAAAGTCATCAAAAAAGAACAAGGAAGATAGTGTCATATATTTACAGATACATGGGCGACAGCTAATGGGTTAGCTACACAGATGCCCATGTGGAATTGGGAAATTGGGAAATTTATGGTTCACAAATCTGGGACAAAGACTTATGGGAAGATACTGGTAATTTGTTCTTTCTTTGTATTTTAATCAAATTAACCAAAGGTTTATCAACTTTATTGTTTTTTTTTTTCATAAAACCAGCTCTTAGTTTTATTTATTAGTTCAATAGTTTCCTTAATTTCAATTTTATTATTATCTCCTTTAATTTTCAATATTTCTAATTTTGTATTTAATTGCGGATTTTTAATTTGTTCTTTTTCTAGCTGTTTCAGTTGCATGACCAATTCACTGATCTCCTCTTTCTCTATTTTATTCATGTAAGTATTCAGAGATATAAAATTTCCCCTGAGAACTGTTCTCACTGCATCCCATAAGTTTTGGTATGTTGTCTCATTACTGGAATTCTCTTGAGTGAAGTTGTTGATTGTTTCTATGATTTGTTGTTTGACCCAGTCATTCTGTAAGATTAGATTATTTAGTTTCCAATTAATTTTTGGTCTATCTTTCCATGGTCCTTTATTTGATGTATATTTTTGCATTATTATCTGAAAAACATGCACTTAATATTTCTACCTTTCTGCACTGGATTGTGAGGTTTTTATGCCCTAGTACTTGGTCAGTTTTTGTGTGCCATGAACCTCTGAGGAAAAAAAAAAAGTATTTTCCATTATATCCCCATTCAATTTTCTCCAGAAGTCTAGCATATCTACTTTTTTCTAAAATTCTATTCACCTCCTTAACTTTTTCTTGTTTATTATGAGGTTAGATTTATCAAGTTCAGAAAGGGGGAAGCTGAGGTACCCTACTAGTATAGTTCTGCTGTCTTGTTCTTCCTGAAGCTCCCTTAACTTTTTTTCTAAGAATGTGAATGAATGCTATACCACTTGTGCATATGTTTAATAATGACATTACTAGGGGGCAGAACCAAGATGGCGGAGTAGAAACAGCGCGTCCAAGCCACTCTCCCCCCAGACTACCTCCAAACTATGTAAAAGGGGACTCTGAAAAACTTCTGGAGCCCCAGCACCCACAGAACGAAACAGAGAAGCTAACCTCCCACTGAGGACAGGCCAGTAGCCCTGCAGGAAGGACCAAAGCGCAGTGCACAGGGAGACGAGCACAGCTCCGCCTGAGTCGCGGTTTAAGCCCCAGGGCGACAGGGCCAGTGGCCAGTTGGAGGGACCCCAGAACAACAGCAGCTGTGGCGATTCCAGAATTATCAACATAGACATGCCTAGGAGAAAGTGAGAGGTTAGTGCCCTATTGACTTTGGGACCAGTATTTGGGGAACGTGCCGGCTTCCTCCCCTGGGGGCTAGAAGCCACTGAGGAGACACACAATTTTGTAGTTTTCAGAGGCAGCTCCAGCTTGCCAGAAATGGAAGTTGCCCCCCACACACACACACACATTCAGGACAAAAGTTCCCGTCTGGTGCCAGCCCATATTGTGGCAACTAGCCCAAAAGTCAAGTAATTAAGTGGCAACATGCCAACGCAAAGGAAACAATGCAACCTTAGACTCCTACTTTGGGGGCAAAGATGATCGAAGCATAGAGTGAGAGGAGGGCTGTGAGGTCAGAAGTCCTGCGCCAAAAGCCCCAGGGAAAAACATGAGCGGGTTGCAGGCCACAGAGGACATAAAGAAGGACTTTAAAAATCAAATAAGAGAAGTGGAGGAAAAATTGGGAAGAGAAATGAGAAGGATGAAGGAAAAGTATGAAAAAAGCGTCAACAGCCTGACTGAGGAAAACAACACCTTAAAAAATAGACTGACTCAAATGGCAAAGGAGGCCCAAAAGGGCAATGAGGAGAAGAATGCCTTAAAAAGTCGAATTTGCCAGATGGAAAAAGAATCTCAAAAGGTCACTGAGGAGATTCATTCCTTCAGAGTTAGACTGGAGCAAATGGAAGCTAATGACTTTATGAGAAATCAAGATACTGTTAAGCAGATCCAAACAAATGAAAGGTTAGAAGGCAATGGGAAATATCTCATGGGAAAAACCACTGACCTGGAAAAATAGATCCAGGAGAGACAATTTAAAAATTACTGGACTACCCGAAAGCCATGATCAAAGAAAGAACCTAGAAATCACCCTTCAAAAAATTCTCAAGGAAAACTGCCCTGATGTTTTAGATCCAGAGGGCAAAACAGAGGTTGAAAGAATCCACCGATCACCTCCTGAAAATGATCCCAAAAAGAAATCTCGGAATATTATAGCCAGGTTCCAGAATCCCCAGATCAAGGAGAAAATACTACAAGCAGCCAGGAAGAAACAATTTCAATATTGTGGAAACACAATCAGAATAGCAGAGGACCTGGCAGCTTCTACACTGAGGGACTGAAGGCCATGGAATATGATATTCCAGAGGGCAAAAGAGCTGGGAATGAACCCAAGGGTCACCTACCCAGCAAAACTGAGTATTTTGTTTCAGGGGAAAATATGGTCATTCAGTGGAATAGAGGACTTTCAAGAATTATTGAGGAAAAAAACAGAGTTGAATAGAAAATTTGACATCCAGACACAAGAAGCAAGAGATGCCTGAGAAGATAATCAGGGAAAAGAAATCAAAAGGAACTTATCAAAGTTGAACTATTTACATTCCTATATGGAAAAACAATAATTGTGACTGATGAAATCTTTCTCACTATGAAAATAATGGAAGAAGGGTGTATGGTCATATGAATACATATGTGAATGTGTGTATATATGTTTACAGTTATAGATGGATAGAGCACATAGGTTGAATTTGTTGGGAAGGGAGGATACTCAAGGGGTGAAATTATGAGGTGAGAGAGGAAAGTGGCAGGAGGAGATGTGGAGAGACAGGGTAGGGTAAACTACCTCATGTAGAAGAAGCAAGGGGAAGTGGTTGCAAGGGAGGGGAAGAATAGGAAGGAAAAACGGCAAAACCACATTGTCATTGAATTTGGTTCAAGGAGAGAATGACATACATACTAAATGGGATATCTCAACCTGTAGCAGAAGAGGTGGAAGGGGGAGGAGAGGAGGGTTGATGGATGGGAGGGCATCCTTGGGGGGAGGGGAGGTTGGAAGTACCCACTATAGAAGAGGGACAGGATCAAGTAGGGAATGGACCAGGTAGGGGGTGGGATGAATGGGAGGGAATTATAAGCAGCCTTGTACAATATATCTACTATGGTAATGTTTTGCATAGCTAGACATATACAACATATACTGAATTACTTATCTTCCCAGAGGGAATGGGTGACAAGGGAGGAAGGAAATGGATCTGAAATTCAAGGTCTTAAAATTAAATATTTCAACTATATATAAATACTATTATTATAAAAATAATGATATTACTATTACTTCATTGTCTATTGTGCCTTTTAGTAGACCATAGTTTCTTTCCTTATCTCTTTTGATTAGATTTATTTTTGCTTTTACTTTGTCTGAGATTAAAATTGCTACCGCTGCTTTTTTTTTAATTCAGCTGAAGCATAAGATATTCTCTTCCAGTCTTTTACCTTTATCCTATGTGTGTCCCCGTATTTCAAATGTGTTTCTTGTAAACAACAAACTGTAGGATTATTTTTTATCCCTTCTGCTATCCACTTCCATTTTAATGGAGATTTCATCACATTCACACTCACAATTATGATTACTATCTATGTCTTTCTTTCCATCCTATTCTAAGCACCCTGCTTAAATTTTCATTTCTCCCTTCTCCCTTCCCCTCCTCAAAAGGCTTTTGATTTTGACCCCTACATCCCTCAATCTTCCTTCCTTCTATAAGCCCCTTTCACTTTTCTTTCCCTTTTCCCTTACTACTTCTTCTTTCTCTTCTAACCACTCCCTCCTTTTTTTCCTCTTTCCCTTCCTTCTGTTTGTAGAGAAATTTAAATTTCTATATTTAATAATGTTATTCCTTCCCTGAACCCAATCTGAAAAGACTGAAGTTCAAACAACGTTCATCTCGCTGCCTTCTTTCCCTCTACTATGATGTTTTTGTGCCTCTTCATGTGATGTAATTTACCTTTTCTGCCTTGTGCTTTCCTCTTCTGCCATTACAATCCCTTTGCACCCCTTAATTAGATGTTTAGCACCATATCAGTTAATTTATACCCACACCTTCTATGTATATCCCTTTAAAATGTGGAAATAAATATATAATTCTCAAAATTTACAAGTACCGTCCTCCCATATAGCGATGTAAGCAGCTTGTCCTTATTGAATAACATTTGTGGTTTTTTTCCTGTTTACCTTTTTATGACACACTTGAGTCTTGTGTTTGAAGATCAAATTTTCCATTGAGCTTTTTTGTTCCATTAGGAAAGTGTGGAAGTCCCCTATTTCACTGAATGTCCATCTCCTTCCCTAAAAGACCATGCTCAATTTTACTGGGTAGTTGATACTTGTTTGTAGTCCAAACTCCTTTGCCTTAAGAATGTCATATTTCAATCTCTCTGATCTTTTAATGTAGAAGCTGCAAAGTCCTGTGTAATTCTGACTGTGGTTCCATGATATATTTGAATTGTTCCTTTCTGACCACCTGCAGCATTTTCTTCTTAATCCAATAATTTTGGAATGTGGTTACAATATTCCCTGCCATTTTCAATTTGGGATCTCTTTCAAGAGGTGACTGGTGGATTCGTTAAAGGATTATTTTAGCCTCTGGTTCAAGGACCTCAGAGGAGTTTTCATTGATGATTTCTTGTAAGATGCTGTCCAACCTCTTTTTTTCATCATGGCTCTCCAGTGGACAAATAATACTTAGATCCTCTCTCCTGGATATATTTTCTAGGTCAACTGTTTTTCCAATGAGGTGTTTTACATTTTCTTCTATATCTTCCTTCTTTTGATATCATTTGACTGATTCTTGACGTCTCATAGAGTCATTATCTTCCAAAACCCAAATTGTAATTTTAATGAATTGTTTCCTTTTTTTCCTTCTAGTAACGCTACTTTTTAAAATTTTTTTTTTAAGGCAATTGGGGTTAAGTAACTTGCTCAAGGTTACATGGCTAGTCATTATTTATGCGTGGGTGCTCATTTTCTGAGGCCGGATCTGATCTCGGTTCATCCAAACTCCGAGGCCGGTGCTCTTACTCACTGCGCCACCTAGCCACCCCTTTAGGGCAATTGGGTTTAAGTAACTTGCCCAAGGTTACACAGCTAGGTTTTTTTGTTTGTATGGATTAAGTGTCAGAGGCCGGCTCCGAACTCAGGTCCTTCTGATTCCAGGGCCGGCGCTCTATTCACTGCGCCACCTAGCCGCCCCAACGCTACTTTTTTTTAAACAAATGTTTTATTCAATTCTGGTTTACATCATTCATTGCCACCAGATTTTGAGTTACAATGTTTCCCCATTTTTTCCCTACCCACCACCCCAGAATAGCAGTCCCACTAGATATACCCTCATGCAACCTGCTCTCTCCCATATCTTCTCCTTTACCCCCTTCAACTTTGCCATTAGGGCAAGATGAATCTCTGAGCCCCAATTCCTGAACATCTTATCTCCCAATTACATGCAAAATAGGATTTATAATAGTATTTATATGCATTTGAAACATTTAATTTTAAGACTTTGATTTTCAGATCCATTCCCTTCCTCCCTTGTCACACACTCCCTCTGAGAAGATAAGCAATTCACTATGTCTTGTACATGTATAGCTTTGCAAAACATTACAATAGTAGATATATTGTAAAAGACTGCTTATATTTCCCTCCCATCCATCCCACCCCGCACCTGGTCCATTCCCTACTTTGATCCTGTCCCTCTTTGAAAGTGGGTACTTCCAACTTCCCCTCCCCCTAGAAAGCCCTCCCTTCCATCATCCCCCCTCTTATACCCCTTCCCCTTACTCTCCTGCAGGGTGAGATATCCCATTTAGTATATATGCGATTCTCTCCCTGGGCCAAATTCAATGAGAATGAGGTATTGCCTTTTTGCCTTCCTATTCTTCCCCTCCTCTGCAACTACTTCCCCTTGCCTCTTCTACATCAGACAGTTTACCCTACCCTGTCTCTCGCCATCTCCGCTTGTGACTTTCCTCTCTCACCTCTTAACTTCACCGCTTAAGTATCATCCCTTCCCACCAATTTCAACCTGTGCCCTCTATCTATGTATACCTGTACACACACACACACACACACACACACACACACACACACACACACACACATATATTATATATATATACATATTCACATATGTATTCATATGTCCATATACCTTTCTTCAATTATTTTCAAAAGAAGAAATGTTTCATCAGACACAGTTATCATTTTTCCATGTAGGAATGTAAATAGTTCATCTTTGAAAAGTTCCTTTTGATTTCTTTTCCCTGATTACCTTCTCAAGCATCTCTTGCCTCTTGTGTCTCAATGTCAAATTTTCTATTCAACTCTGTTTTTTTTCCTCAAGAATGCTTGAATGTCCTCTATTCCACTGAATGACCATATTTTCCCCTGAAACAAGATACTCAGTTTTGCTAGGTAGGTGATTCTTGGTTTTAATCCCAGCTCTTTTGCCCTCTGGAATATCATACTGCATGCCCTTCAATCCCTCAGTGTAGAAGCTGCCAGGTCCTGGGCTATTCTGATTGTGTTTCCACAATATTGGAACTGTTTCTTCCTGGCTGCTTGTAGTATTTTCTCCTTGATCTGGAAGTTCTGGAACCTGGCTATAATATTCTGAGATTTCTTTTTGGGATCTTTTTCAGGAGGCAATCGGTGGATTCTTTCAACCCCTATTTCCCACTCTGGGTCTAAAACATCGGGGCAATTTTCCTTGAGAATTTCTTGAAGGATGATTTCTAGGTTCTTTCTTTGATTGTGACTTTCAGGTAGTCCAATAATTTTTAAATTATCTCTCCTGGATCTATTTTCCAGTTCAGTGCTTTTTCCCATGAGATATTTCACATTGCCTTGTATTCTTTCATTTATTTGGATCTGTTTAATAGCATCTTGATTTCTCATAAAGTCACTAGCTTCCATTTGCTCCAGTCTAACTCTGGAGGAATGAATCTCCTCAATGACCTTTTGAGATTCTTTTTCCATCTGGCAAACTCGACTTTTTAAAGGCATTCTTCTCCTCATTGCCTTTCTGAGCCTCTTTTGCCATTTGAATTAGTCTATTTTTTAAGGTGTTATTTTCCTCAGTCAGGCTGTTGTCTGTCATTTCATACTTTTCTTGCATTTTTTATCACTTCTCTTCCCAATTTTCCCCCACTTCTCTTTTCTGCTTCTTAAGGTACTCTATGGCCTGTAGCCAGCTTGTATTTTCATTTGGGGATTTTGGTGGAGTTCTGACCTCACAGTCCTCCTCCATGCTTTGATCCTCTTTGCCCCTAAAATAGGAGTCCAATGTTGAATTTTTCTGCATATTTTGTTTCTTTTGCCTAGGCATGTTGCCACTTAATTATTTGATTTTGGGGCTTGTTGCCATAGTAAGACTCTGCCACCAGACAGGAGAGCTTCCATCCCAACTGTGGGGTGTTCACAACTTCCAGAGGTTGGGTGGCCTCTGTAAAGCCTCCACCCACTCTGGCAAACTGGATACCCACCCCAGACCTCCCCCCAAGACCACAATCCAGATCCAAGCAGGTTAAAGCAAGAGTGATTAACCCCCAGACTGATAGCTGGATCTCTCTACAATTTGTAGACCAGGAGCTGGAGGTGTCACTGCCACTACAAAATGGCCTCTGTGCCTCATTTCCTCAGCAGCTTTTTGGCCCCAGGGGAGCAAGCCAACTGGTTCCCAAAATACTGGTCCCAAAGTCCAGAAGGCACAAACCTCTCACTTAGTCCTAGGCATATCTGTGCTGATAATTCTGGAATCTCCACAGTTGCTGGTGTTCTGGGGTCCCTCCAGCCAGCTACTGGCCCAGCCGCCCTTGGGCTAAAATCTCGGCTCAGGCAGGCCTGGGCTTGGCTACCAGAGCACTATGATGTCGGTTCCTAGCACACTGTGCTGCCTGCTCTCAGAGCCCTGCAGTGCTGCTTTGCTGTCCTCAGCATGAGGTTAGCCTCTGTTTGTCGTTCTGTGGGTGCTGGGGCTCCAGAAGTTGTTTAGAGTCCCCATTTACATTAATTGCTGGATCTCCTGCACCCAATTTATTCCACTGATCCACTACTCTATTCCTCAGCCAGTACAAAGCAGTTTTGATGACTACTGCTGTATAATACAGATTAAAATCTGGTATAGCTAGTCCGCCTTCCCTAACATGTCTTTTCATTAATTCCCTTGATATTCTAGACCACTTGTTCTTCCAAATAAATTTTGTTACTATTTTGTCTAACTCTAAAAAGTAGGGTTTTTTTTGTTTTTGTTTTTGTTTTTTTTTTGTAAACTGATTGGTATGGCACTAAATATATAATGTAGTTTGAGTAAAATTGTCATTTTTATTATATTAGCTCGGCCCAGCCACAAGCAATTGATATTTTTCCAATTAGTTAGATCTGACTTTATTTGTGTGAGAAGTGTTTTGTAGTTGTTCTCATGTAGGTCCTGGGTTTGTTTTGGCAGGTAGATTCCCAAATATTTTATAATGTCTACAGTGACTTTAAAGGGGATTTCTCTTTCTATCTCTTGCCTTTGAATTTCATTAGGGATATATAGGAATGCTGAGCATTTGTGTGGGTTTATTTTATATCCTGCAACTTTGCCAAATTTATTTATTATCTCAAGTAGCTTTTTACTTGATTCTCTAGGATTCTCTAAGTATATCATCATATCATCTGCAAAGAGTGATAGCTTGGTCTCTTCTTTACCTCATTTGATTACTTTGATTTCTTTTTCTTCTCTAATTGCTACTGCTAACATTTCTAATACGAGAATAAATAAGAGGGGTGATAGTGGACACCCATTGTTTCACTCCTGATCTTATTGGAAATGCTTCTAGTTTAACTGTCTTGCATATAATACTTGCTGATGGTTTAAAATAGATGCTATCTATATTTTAAGGAAGGCTCCATTTATTCCTATACTTTCTAGTGTTTTTAATAGGAATGGATGTTGTACTTTTTCAAAAGCCTTTTCTGCATCTATTGAGATAAGCATGTGTTTTTTGCTAGTTTTATGGTTGATATGATCAATTATACTGATGGTTTTCCTAATATTAAACCATCCTTGCATTCCTAGAATAAATCCAACCTGATAATTCTTGTGATAAGTTGTTGTATTCTTTTAACTAATATTTTATTTAATTTTTTTGCATCTAGATTCATGAAGGAAATTGGGCTACAAATTTATTTCTCTGTTTTATCTCTTTTTTATCTGCTTTTTTCATCATGGCTTTCTGGTAGACCAATAATTCTTAAGTTATCTCTCCTGGATCTGGTCTCTAGGTCAGTTGTTTTTCCAGTGAGATATTTTACATTTTCTTCCAATTGTTCAATTGTCATGTTGTGTTTGATTGACTCTTGGTACATCATAAATTCTGAGTTTCAATTTGATTGATTCTAATTTTTAGCTAATTATAGTATTTGGTTAGTTTTTGAAGGTCCTTTTTAGGGAGGTATTTTCTCCAATTACTTCACTAATTTTACTTTTTAAGGATTTGTTTTCTTCACTGAAACTTTTCTCCAGGTTGGTCACTGCCTCCCTGATTTGGTCTTTAAAATGTTTTTTTAACCTCCTCCAAGAATGCTATTTGGGCTTGAGACCAGTTCGTATTTCCTTCTGTGGACTCAGGTGTGGGTAAAGAGTCCAAGTTGTCCTTTGTATTTGGTTGATTTTCTTGCCTTCCCCTTCTCCTTCTCAGATTCCTTCCTTCCCATTGTGATTTTCTATTTCTTAATTTCTCAGGCTGTGAGCTAAGGGCCTAGTCATTGACTTTGAACGATGTACCCTCTGGGTGTCTAGTGTGTGGCTAAGGCAGGAATCTCAGAGAGGTATGTTTATGTGCACAGAGTAGTCTGTGGGGGAGGGGTGGTTTGGCCACTTCAGATTTCTGTCTCTATACCCATGGGCTATAGCTCATGCAGGCTTTTGCTGGTCAGGTGAGGTGGGGCTCATTGGGACCCCTCCCTCTCTTCTCTTCAGACTCCTGGCTGTCTCAGTTACACCCCTTCTTGAAGACTCCCAAGCCTGAGGCTATTTCCACTAACTTGGGATTTCAATCTGGGTGGGAGACTTATCTTTGGGTTTTCTACTTCATGAAGGAGGGATGAGGAATCAGAGCAACTAGAATTCACTTTGCCATTTTAGCCCCTGCATATACAGTCAGGCAATTTCTAAACTTCCAGGCTGGAGGCTGATAGCTGCAGGAAAAGCTGCTGTCTCTGCTGGGGGCCTGAGCACTCTCCTACCTGGCTCCAATGATCCCTCCTATTCCCTTGTGAGATGATCACAAGATGACTGCGATTCGTCCTTGGTAAGTCTGCAGGCTGGGGTTTCTTCTTTATCTGGTGTAGTCTGCTTGTCTGCTCTTTAGTCTGAGCTGTGCAGACCCCACTTGCTCTGTGCTCGCCCTGTCCAGATGCACTGGGCACTTTACTGGGCTGGATTCTGCCACGCTCCGTCTCCAAGTGGATTTTGTCACTTCAGAATCTGTTCAGATTCACTTTTTAAGGTTTAGTGATGGGACTCACAGAGGAGCTTAGAGAAGTTAATGCTTCCTTTCTGCCATCTTGGCTCCACCCCCGGTTAAAATTGAATTCTTGACAACATCTAAGTACCTCGATGTAAAGAATGGAGTATATTCATACCTAAGGTCATGGTACCCACACATTATAACAGCAGGTATGAAACTGCAGGTATATAAAATATGTATACAAATATTTACTTATAATAAATCATAAAGAAATTTAGTTTAAACAATTCTTTTGTGTACATATAATTTTACCACTTATTAAAGATGAAAGCAAGTTTGCATACTAATGAGATGGATGTGCTTGTTTATTTTTAAATTAAGAATTACATCTTGGACAAATATTTGATACTGCAGGATGTAGAGCATCTTCCATGTTTTTTTCAGATTTGATCGGTATTTTGATTTTATAACCATCAATGCAGAGAAGTTGGCATCACCTAAATACACAGTACAAAATGGCAAAAGTACGCTTGGGGCCTTTTCAGAAATTGTTGAAAATTTTGTCCTAATCCTAAGTCAAAATTCATTTAACGATTTTGTATGTACAGTAAAAACACTACAATTCATAACATACAATAATCTCAAATTTGAACCTAAGTAATTATAGCAATTTTTACTGGCATGTGGCAAAACAGCACTGATCAAATCTGAAAGTGCACATGTTTCGTGTTCAGAACCAAGGCTGCAATGAAACTGCATGATGCAACATGGGCAAGCACTGCCAGAAACATCTCAGATATGTTATGTGTTTGATTTTTAATTAATTTTTGGTCATTAAGCATTCAGAAATCTTTTACTGTTGCTAATTTCTTTGTGACTCCCACATTCAGTTACACAACCCCATATGGGGTTGCAACCCATAGTTTAAGAAGCATTGCTCTAAGAAACAGAGGAAAGAGTGCATTTCAGAGAAGGGGAATAATTTGTACAAAGGCAAAGAATTAGGAAATAGAGTATTGTACAAAGAGAAGAACTAGAGGGGAAGCTTAATTGGAACAGAGAATATGTGTGGTGGAATAAAGAAATAAGCCTAAAAAGATAACTGGGGACTTAGCTGTGGAAACTTTAAATGTCAGGCTAAGAAATCTATATTTTATCATAAAGGCTACAGGGAAGCACTGAAGACTGTTTAGCAGATAGAAGGGTTTAATATGGTCCAACCTCTATTTTAGGAATATTAATCTAGCAGCTTTGTGGAAGAGAGATTGTCGAGGGGAGAACCTGCAAGCAGAAATGAATTAGGAGATTGTTGTAATAAGACAGAAGGGAAATGAACTAGTGCGGAAGTTGTATGAAGGAGAGAAAAGAACACATTACAGTGGCAGAATAAACAAAAGTTGGCAACTGATAGGATGTGGCAGGAAAGAGGTTGAGGGAAAAAAAAAAGCTAGCATCATTTAATCATACACTAAAATAATAATTTAGAGCAGAAACAACATATAGTCTAATCCCTCTCTTTACAGAATAGAAAAATAAGACCCAGACAGATTAAGTGATTTGCCCATAGTCATACAACTAATTAACAAAACAGTCAGGGCTCAAATACAAGTTTCTTGATTTCCAGGCCAGCATTCTTTCTATCACAGCACATTTTAAAATATTATGTTTCTTTAGATAAGGCCAGGTCTATTATATCCACATAAAGTACTGAAAATAAAATCATTCAAATTGAATCCAAATTTTAGAAATAAAAAGGGAGAATTTATTTTTAATGATGTCACTCTCTAGTGCAATTTATATAATAAAAATGTACATTATCAACACATTTCACATAAACTACAGGTCTATAAAATATATTTGATCAATAGAATTTCCTAATGTAACTAATAAAATCTGGTTAGAATACATAAAGATCAATTATTCTGAGAACTATAATTCTCATATTAGCAATTTATTCCTAATACCCTTATTCTGTTGATACAAAATGTAAACTATCTCTAAGATATAAAAGATTTTAGTGGAAAATTACTGTTAGCATGGATAATCACAGTTTATTAATAGGATGAACAACTGTTGTGGTGGGGTTTCCTGGTCAAGAGAAAGAAGGGTGGAAAAACTGAACCATCAAATCAAAAAGCCATCTGTCTTCCAGGCTTCTTTCTGCCAATGTCTTAAGAAAAATGTTTGAACTTTCCTGTTGGCTTTGTATGCAAATAACTCCAGATGCAAAGGAACCACATCTAAGTTATTTGGTTCAACATCTGTTGGTCCAATTCCCATTACCCTTTCTGATGTCTCTGCTTTCTATGCCAATCTGACAGACAGTTTAGTTTGCCCTCTTTGTAAATGGTTTTGATGGATATAACTTGGATTAAAGTCTCTATCTAGACCATTTATTTTTCCTTTGCTAGCCAATGTATTATACTGTGGTCTATATACTATTACAAGGAACTGAGAATTATATTGGAAAAGAGTATTCAAAGCTCTTCCTTCCACCTTGAATTTCAAGCAGTAAAAAATAATAGTCATTTGGCTCAAAAATTGTACTATATACACAGTACAGTATAGAAACATCACGCTGTACTACCCTGTAAAACTATGTCTATCAAGTGCTCTCAAAGCCTGCTAGAAATATTTCATTGATATAAATGTTCCCTTCTATTTACTGTAGATTTCATGAAATGAAACTGTTATAGTCCTTTTTGTAAACTTGAATAAAAATGAGACAGAGAAGGGCTCCCAGGAGCCAAGATGGCAGAGTAAGCATTAGATCGCTGTCCCTCTCCCATTGTCATATCCAAATACACATTATTTTTTTTAACATTTTGTCTTTTTTTTTCTTGTGGTGTTTCCCTTTTCTTCTTTTACAACATAACTAATGTGGAAATATGTTTAATATGATTGAATATGTATAGCCTATATGAACTTGCATGTCTTCTTGGGGAGGAGGCAGGGAAAGGAGAGGGGATAAATCTAGAACTCAAAATCTTATAAAAGTGAACGCTGAAAACTAAAAACAAATAAACAAATATCTTTTTTTAAATGAACAACAACCAACCAATTCCATTAAATTCATTATTTATCAAAACACAAAGAAAGAAAGAGATATGTGTGTGTATATATATACATATATACATATATGTATATATACATATATGTATATATATACAAATACATAGATACATAGATATCTATGAAGATATAAATATATAGACAAAGATATTCATAAACACTCATGAAAATGCATATGTTTATTTATATTCTCTAAATGTGGATAGCATCTTCCTTCATATGTCCAGGTCCTTCCATGTTTTCATAAATCAAGCAGGTCATTACTTCCTACAGCACAGTAATATCCCAGGAAAAATCAAATACAATCTGAGAACTTGTCTAATTTTCTAAATTCCTTCTATTCTTAGCTAAACAGGGTCTACATGTATACTGAAAATTATACACATACACACACACATACACATATGAATACTCTTGGGCTCTAAGAAATGATGAGCAGGCAGATTTCAGAAAAACCTGGACTTACATGAACTGATGCTGAGTGAAGTGAGCAAAAGATATTGAAAATATGTATACAGTAATGGCAACATTGTGCGATGACCAGCTTTTGATAGACTTAGCTCTTCTCAGGAATACAATGATCTACAGTTATTTTAAATTGAATTTCTCCTTCTGTCTCTTGCTACTGGGCTTTGTCAGCATTATAAAGAAATGCTGACAATTTAAGTGGGTTTATTTTATATCCTGTAACTTCGCTAAAGTTTTAATTATTTGAAGTCTTTTTTTACTTGATTCCCTAAGATACTCTAAGTATAACAGGCCATATATGCATTATTTTAGACAAAAAAAGAAATAGACCAGAATGGACAAGTCATTTCCTTCCTCATGGAACTTAAAATATAAAGTCAACTTCACTTTCATACATACATATATATGTATAATATATATATGTATGAATATATATGTAATTCTTTAAAACTGAGTAAATATAAAATTGAAATTGAAACATTTACCTCCAAATTTTCCAGCAATTGAAGTTCACTTATCTCAATAATCTAATTATGTAGTATATATATATATATATATATATATATATATATATATATAATTTCAACTTTATAATGTTATGGATGGTATAGGTTAAGGGAAAGAAACACAAACAAAAAAACAAGTTACTCCAGAAAGTAGAGAGTTTTCCCTCACTAGAGATCTTCAAGATGGATCACCATTTGTTAAGTGTTCTGTAGAGGGGATTGTTGCTAAGGTCTAGATTTGACTATATGATCTATGAAGTCTCCTCCAACTAGGAGAATCTGTATTACTGAGAATAAAAAACATTAAAGAAGAAGAAGAGAAAAAGGAATCTAAGGCAACACTGATAGGCATATCATCCAGAATTTGAGAACTGATCTGCCTATTCTCTTCTGCAGTGGACAGATCACAGTTGAAGGATTATGCCTAGCTGCAGGCACCACTTTTCATCTAACATAGATGATAAAAAGTTGGAATGTATCTAGAAGAAGGTAAACAGGGTAACAAATGAACTAGAGATTATGCCACATATAGGACGTTAAAGATATCCACCTACAATTAGATCATTTATTCACTTACCTCTTTCACTCCAATGATTCAATCATATAAGGGACTATTTATTCTATCTACCTTGTATGGTTACTTTGAGAAATGAGATTTTTAAAATATAAAGTGTTACATAAACCTGAAGTTATCATTATTACTAGCATGTTCCCAAATGTCACTGATGTCCCATGCCAATACCCCATTTGTAAACCAAAATCTTTGAAAACTTTGTCCAAGGTCAAACACCAAACATCAAATATAAGATGAATAACAGAATACTAAACATATTTCTCATCCAACTAGTAACCTACTTAAGTTAAATGAGGATCATCTCCAGAATATTGGCTACTAGGTGATAAATCCATTTTTATTCACTGCGAAATTTCTGTGACTCTATTCAAGCACAGAGGGATTCTGATTTGTCTTAGTAGAGGGAGTATATACATTACTGAAATCATAGATCATGGGGTATGGTGCCAAGACAGTGGAATAAAGTGATCATTTTTTGTCAAGTTCTTTCATCCCTCTAAACAACGTTTAAAAGTTTGTCACACTGAATTCTGAGCAAGATAACCAACAAAAAGTCACAATGAATCATTTTCCCAACCCAGGAAAGCTTAGGGGGACAGAAAAACAGGCCTATCAACACTGTAATTGAGGCTGGATGAGAATATGGCACAGTAGAAGTGGTACCAAGTGTGGGCCTTGAAGGCTGCAATAGCAACAACAGTGGCAACACTGACACAAGCAGCAATGGCAGTAGCAGTTGTGATACCACCATGCATGTACATTGCATAGGGACAATAAGGGAACTGAAAAGTCAGAAAGAGATTCCAGGGGGACACCTGTGCTTGCACTAGGGAGAGGTTCCAAGGCAGAGAGGAGTGGTTATAGTCAAAAGAGAGCAGAAGCCTTACCTGGGTAAGGACCAGAGGATATACCAGGAGGGCAGAAACCAGACCCCTCCCTGTCAGATCTATGGATAGGGAAAGAGTTCATTTTCCAAACAAGAGATAGATTCACAGAAGGTAGAATGGATAATTTTGATTCCATAAAATTTTAAAAACTTGTATAAGCAAAACAATTGCCATCAAAATTAGAAGAAAAGCAGGAAACTGAGGAGGGGGAGGGAACTGGAGCATTTTTTTCTGATGAAAATTTCATTTTGGGGGGGCGGGGCAGCTAGGTGGCACAGTGAGTAAAGCGCTGGGCCTAGAGTCAGAAGGACCTGAGTTTGGATCCGGCCTCAGCCATTTAACACACACAAACAAAAACCTAGCCATGTGACCTTGGGCAAGTTATTAACCCCAATTGCCCTTCAAAAAAATTCATTTTTTTTAAAATATATAAAGAACTGAGACAAATTTATAAAAATAGGAGTCACTCTGCAACTGACAAATATTCAAAGGATATAAATAGACAGTTTTCAGAGGAAAAAATCAAAATTTGAACCTTTAGTCACTGGGACATAAGAAATGGTTCTAGACACTTAAAATCAAGATTTGTGTTCGAATTCCACCTCTGATATATGTTAGTTCTGTGACTGTCATTAAGTCACTTAGCCTCTTTCATTATTCTCCACATCATAAAAAAATGTCAATAATAATATCTGCCTCAGTTGTTGTTGTCAGCATTAAATGAGAAGACATATGTAAAATGCTTCACACACCTTAAAACCCTCTATAAATGTAAGCTTCTTCGTTATTATTAATCAGTCATCAAATCCAACTGATTCTTCAAAATTTTATTTTAGCATTCCCATTGCTTTTCATTTTTTAAGTACAGCTTTATTTGTTTCATTTCCTGATTAAAAAATCTTTAATGGCTCCCTCTGGTCTACCAAATAATATAGAAACTAGTAAGCTTAGCATTCAACACCCTCTATAAAATAGCTTCAATGTTTTTTCCAGTTTTCTTGCTCAATTGTTCTCCTTTCACCAACCTTTTTTGCTGTTGTTGAGTCATTCAGTCAAGTCTGATTCTCTATGACCGTATTTGGGGTTGTCTTGGCAAAGATACTGGAGTAGTTTGCCATTTACTTCTCCAAATTGTTTTACAAATAAGAAATTGAGGCAGACAGGGTTAAATGACTTGCCCAGAGTAACAGTACTCATGACTCCAGGGCCAGCATTCTATCCACTCTGCTACCTAGCTGCCCACTCTACATTATGAACAAATTAAATACAACAAGATCTTTCTAAACTATGCAGACCTTGCTTTTGCTATTACCTCCTCCCAGGTTGCTCTCCTTCTCCAACTTCTTTTAAATTTCATCATAATTCAGTGTCCACCTCAAAAGCCACTTTCTTCAGGAAACCCTTGATCAACCATGATCTCTCCAGTTGCAAGTGTTCTCCCCCTCCACAATGGTCACATTATTCTTATGGCACTAACCATATGATGCCTTATTTTTATGCTTAGCTGCATTATCCTCTTGTTTTGAAAGTCTAAATCATGTTTGCTATATTCCTATATCAATCAAGGTACCTTGAACACAGGCATTCAATAAATAATTGTTGAATGAATGGGCTATAATATTTATAAGATGTTAAAATATTTTAAGCAAAGATGCTAGAAAGGAAAATTTCCATATTCAACTTCTCCCTTTTTACCGACTTGGCTGGCTGAGCAAAAATGCCTTAAAAGTACCATGTAAATATCATCAATAAACGAATAATAATTTATTAATATCAATAACAGCAGTAGGGACAGGATCAGGTCATGTTTCTAATGTCAACAATGGAAATCCTCTTTTTCTGAGGAATAGAGATTTTCTTACGTTAAACTGAATAAATTATGAAAAATTATTTGGTACATTTACTTTCTAAAACTCAGTTATATAATGTGAATAGAACTCTAGATTCATTTAATGTTCATTTTATCATTTTTAGAATCAAATCTGCAAGCAACATTGCACATTTATTACACAAGAAATAAGTTAAAGAATGGATTCAACATCCTCTTTTCCAACCCAGAGAAAGATAAATGCCTCAGTAGAGAAAAAACCTAAATAATAACAATAACACATACATATTGAAATGTAAGACAGTTGCCAATTATTAAAAACAAGTACCTGTTGGAAATGCTGCCCATGGAATAGCAGGAGAGGTAGTGTGAGTTTCACCACTTCCACCCTCAAAGGTCTCTGCTGCCTAAAACAGAAAACTAGGATTATTATGGAAGTTTTTAAGAGAAATTTTAATTTATGGGGAAACAAGAGATCTCAGTTCAGCAGGCAAATGTTACCCTAATTGTCCACCACTCTCTCAAACTCTTAATTATGTTTTTAAGGCCATTTACTAACAGAATCTATCTTGAACTTCACATCTCTGCCTGTAGCCTCCCTGCCAATGAATTCTGTACCTTTAAAACCCTGAATTATAATTTTATATAGCTGATATTTGAACTAAAATGCACCATATAACTATAACTACAAACCATTCATGAAAGGAAATAATACATTCTTTTCTCCAATATCCAAAACAAAAACCCATAAAATTATCTAGAAGAATTTTTTTATTGATTCTGGACTAAAAGGAGATCAATTTAAAGAGAAGGATCCTATTCATTCACTTCAATGACATGATACCTGAGGTGATATCTTATATCATGTTATCTGAACATGTTGAGAATTCCAACAACCAACAATAATCAATAAGCCCTTTCTTTCTCTCAAGAGTCTAAAACAATAAGACAGGTCATTTATAGATAAGGAAAAACAAAAGGAACAAAGATTTCAATTAATCAATAAACATTTATTGGGCACCTACTATCTGCCAAGCACTGGGCTAAGCTCTAGAGACAGAAAAAGAGGCAAAGATAATCCCTAGCCTCAACAAAATCACAATCTAACATGATAGACAATATTCAAACAAATATACACAAACAATAAATAAAAAAGATAAATAAAGATAAATAAAAAAAAACAATTAACAGAGGGAAGGCACTAAAATTAAGAGGAGATGGCAAGGCTTTCTGTAAAAAATGGGATTCTGTGGGGGGCCTTAAAGAAACCCAACAAAGACAGCTGGCTGACTTGAGAAAGGACAGTATTCCAGGCAGAGTGGGGCAACCCAGAGCGAAGAGATAGGAGTGTCTTGTTCTAGGAACAGAAAGGAGACCAATGACACTGATTATAGAATATGTGGTGGGGAGTAAAGCATAACCAGACTAGACAAGTAGTGGGGGGGTAATAGGTTACGGATAGTGCTGAATACCAAACAGAGGATTTTGTATTTAGTTTTGAAAGCAATAGTCATCGGAGTTAATTGAGTAAAGGATGACATGGTCAGACAAGAGTTTCTAGAAAAATCATTTTGTGGCTGAATAGGGGATAGGCAGGAGTGAAGAAAGACGTGAGAAACCCACTAGAAGACTATTGCAATAGTTTAGGCATGAGTTGGTGAAGGCCTATATCAAAATGGTGGTAGTGAGAGGGGAGAGAAGGGGGTACAATTAAGAGATGTTGCAATACCAAAATCTATATGTCTTGGCAACAGACTAGATTTGGGGTAGGGATGGGGGTAGTGGTGAAAGATAGTAAGGAATTGAGGATGACACCTATATCTTGAGCCTGAGGGACTGAGTTGTTGGTGCCCTCATCAGTAATAGAAAAGGTGGGTATTGGGTTAGGGGAAGCATCCATTTTAAGATGTGTGAAAGGCTGTGGGAGGTATGAGATTGAAAGTCAGCAAAAAGGTCAGGACAGAAAAGATAGATATGAGAAATGTTATTATAGAGATTAATTAAATCAATGGGAGCTCATGAAATCTCCATGTATACAGAGAAAAGAAAAGAGGACCCACAACAGAGCCCTGTGAGACACCTACAGTTAGAGAACATGATCTGGATTAGAATTCAGCAAAAGATACTGAGAAGTTAGATAGGTAGGAAAACTAGGAAAGTGGTAACCCTGAAAACCAAGAAAGAAGAGAATATCAAGGAAGAAAGTGATCAACAGGTCAAAAACTGAAGAGAAATAAATAAGAATGAGGACTGAGAAAGGCATTGGATTTGGCAACTAAGATCACTGATAACTTTGGAGGTAGCAGTCTCATTGGAATGATAAAGGCCAAAGACCTTACTCAAAAGGCTTAAGAAGAGAGTGAGAGAAGAGAAAATAATATCACCTATTACAGACAGCCTTTCTGAGGTATTTTACTGCAAGGGGCAAAAGAGACAAAAGGTAACCAGAATAAATAGATCAAGGGAAGGTTTTCACACAAATATTCCAGAAAAGTTCTAAAATGGTACCAGTAGGGTTAATGATAAATCTAAAGAAAAATAGTTTTAAATTCTCTCATCCATAAAATCAAACTTAAGAGCTGAAAGTGACCTCAGAGGTCATCTATTCCAAGTCCTTCATTTTGCTGAAAAAGACATTGAGATTTAAAGAGATAAAAGTAGAGACTTCCAAGAGGCACAATGGAGGAGTAAGCAGTAAATTGCCACAACTCTCCCATATTCACCTCTGAAAAACCATAAAAGAAAGCCCCAAAACAAATGCTAGAACATCAGAACCAGCAAAAAGACAGGGTGAAGCAATCTTTTCACCCAAGAAACTTGGAAAACTGGCAAGAAAAGTCTGTCTCACTTAAGCAAAGGGTGAATGGAGTCCAGGTAAAGGAGCTTCCCAGCAAGCAAGCAACAAGCCCCACCTGAGTAAACACGCAGGAGATTCTGAGCTGCAGTGTGGTGGAGTAGTCAAACACCAACACCAGGACCCATCACATGACTGAGCATAGCCAGAGGAACTTGCAGACTCCAGCTCCCAAGAACCACCATGTGCTTCAGCATAGCTCAGGGTAAAGAGGCAGCCTCCAAAGGCCAGATCTTCATGTGCTTCAGCACAGCCTAGGGAAAACAGGCAACTTTGAGCAGCCAGACCTCCACGTGTTCCAATATAGCACTGGAGAAATGCAGAAAACCCCCCCACCAGACTCAGCACACACTAGCACTATGATCCTGGCTCAGCAACAGGTATGCTGCCAGACACCTGCAGTCTCCAATGCCACCAGCAAACCTCCACCCTATCACTCAGTGCAGCTCCAGACATGTAGATTTCCCTGTGGGCCTCAGGGCAATTCAGTGCCACAGTAAAGACAACAGCCAGAGCCTAAAGGCCCTGACACAAGAAGCCTGAGACAGGACCCATAAAACCTCAGGAACAGAGATCAAATTTAAATGAAAACAGTCAAAAGAAACAGGCAAAAAAAGAATCTGACACTAGAAAGGGAAGATCAAGACATAAACTCAGAAGAGAACAATAATGTCAAAACACCTTTTGGTAAAACCCCCCAAAAAAATGAGAAGTCTTCAAAAACTCATGAGACAGAATTTTAAAATCATGTAAGATATAAAAGTTGATACTATAAGCAAATTAGGAGAGCAAGGAACAGTTTGCCTGTCAGATTTGTGAAGAACAGGAGAATTTATGACCAAACAAGTGTTAGAGAATGTTATGAAATGCAAAATGGATAATTTTGATTACATTAAATTGAAAAGTTTTTGCAAAAACAAAGCCAATGCAACCAATATTAGGAGAGAAAGAGAAAATTGTGAAAGGTTTTTTTACAACCAGTGTCTCTAATAAAGGTCTCATTTATAAAATACATAGAGAACTGAGTAAAATTTATAACACGTCATTCCCTAAATAATAAATGGTCAAAGGATATGAACAGGTCTTTTTCAGAGGATAAAATTAAAGCTATCTATAGTCATATCAAAAAATATTCTAGATCACTACTGATTAGAGAAATGCAAATCAAAATAATTCCTTGGTATCACATCACACTTATCAGATTGGCTAACATGACGAGAGAAAAATTATAAATGCTGGAGAAGATGTGAGAAAATTGGAACAACAATGCCCTTTTGGTAGAATTGCAAACTGATCATTTGGGAGAGCAATTTGGAACTATGCCCAAAGGGTTATAAAAATGTGCATACCTTTTGACCCAGCAATACTACTTTCTAGGGACATATCCCAAAGATATCATAAAAATGGGGAAAGTACACACACATATACAAAAATATTTATAGCAGCTCTTTTTTGTGGTGACCAAGAACTGGAAATTGAGAGGGTGCCCATCAATTTGGGAATGGCTGAACAAGTTGTGGTATGTGAACGTAAGGGAATAATGAAATGTGCAATAACAAATGATGAGCAGGAAGACTTCAGAAAATCCTGGAAAGGCTTATATGAACTGATTCTGAGTGAAGTGAGCAGAACCCGGAGAATATTATACATAGTAACAGTCACATTGTGCGATAATTTACTTTGATAGAATTAGCTCTTCTCAGCAATGCAAGGACATACAATATTTCCAAGGGGCTTATGGTGGAAAATGCCATCCACATACAGAGAAAGAAATATGGAGTGTGAATGCAGATTGAAGCATACTTTTTGTCCTCTTTTTTTTCTTTTGTTTTGTTTTTTTTTTCTTTCTCATGGCTCCTCCCATTTGTTCTAATTCTTCTGTACAACATGACTAATGTGAAAATATGCTGAATAAGAATTTATATGAAGAGTCCTTACTGGATTACATGCCATCTTGGGAAGTGGGGAGGGGAGAGAGGTGGAGAAAATTTAAAACTTATAAAGTGAATGTTGAAAACTAAAAATAAATAAATATATGGTTTTTAAAAATTGTATAAGGGAAATAGAAGAAAAATTGGAAAAAAGAAATAAGAATGATGCCAGAGAATTATGAAAAAGAATCAACAGCTTAGAAAGAGAAAACTACAGCTTAAAAAGTAGAATTGGCCAAAAGGAGATAAAAAAAATTTGCGGGAGGTAAGGGAAACAATTCCTTAAAAAGTACAATTGGCTAAATGGAAAAAGAAAAACAAAAATTAGATGTGGAAAACAACTACTTAACAGTTAGAATCAGAAGGGCGACTAGGTGGCATGGTAAATAGAACACCAGCCCTGGAGTCAACAAGACCTGAGTTCAAATATGGCCTCAAACACTTTACACTTACTAGCCATGTGACCTTGGGCAAGTCACTTAACCCCACACAACCCCCCAACTGCCCCTCAAAAAAAAGTTAGAATCAGACAACTAGAAGCTAATGAATATATGAGACATTAAAAATCAATCAAACAATTTCAAAAGAATGAAAAAATAGAAGAAAATGTAAAATACCTCATGGGAAAAACAACTGGCATGGAAAATAGACTGAGGAAAGACAATATCAGACTTACTAGACTACCTGAAAGGTATAATCAAAAGGAAGACCTGCATAGCATTATTCAAGAAATTATCAAGGAAAACTGCTCTGATATTATAGAACCAGAGGGCAAAGTAGGAACTAAAAGAATCTACTGGTGAGAGACTCTGGAGTGGGGCGTCTGTGCGGCCCAGCCATGGTGCTCAATAGGAACCACTTAGAGAGCAGATTGATTGTCAACAATGCAGAGAATATTCTAATGACCTACGATCATGTGGAGCTTTTCTTCAGTGACATGGGTCACATGACAGATGCCTTGAAAGGAACCAAGAAAGGTGGCCTCTATTTCACTCCTTACAGAGTTATTTTTCTGTCCAAGGGAAAGGACTCCATGCAGTCATTCATGATGCCATTTTACCTAATGAAGGACTATGAGATCAAGCAACCTGTGTTTGGTGCAAATTATATCAGAGGAACAGTAAAGGCTGAAGCAGGAAGTGGCTGGTAAGGATCAGTTGTGTACAGATTGACCTTTGCAGCAGGGGGCACCATTGAGTTTGGACAGCGAATGCTACAGGTGGCTGCACAAGCCTCCAGACGTGAAGTCCCCAAGGCAGCTTATGGGTACTCTTACATGCCCAATGGAGCCTATGCTTTTCCTATGCAAGCTGCTAATGGAATGTACCCAAGCCCTCCAAGTTATCCCTATACACCACCGCCACCTGAGTTTTATCCAGGACCTCCCATGATGGATGGGGACATAGGGTACATGCAGCCTCCACCACCTCCATTTCCTGGACCCATGGAGCCACCTATTGTTGGCCCTGATGAACCTACTCCTGCAGCTGAAGCAAAAGCTGTTGATGCTGCTGCCAGCACCTACTACAACCCTGTCAATCCCCATAATGTCTACATGCCCATGGACCACCCTATACCACCTCCATACTACCCCCCAGAAGACAAGACAACACAGTAGATGCACCTGCAGTCTTCTCATCACTCATGTGCTTCCTTATTCCCCCAGAGCTGAGTTTGGAGTTGGTGAAAAGGTTTTTGTCAGAGCTGGCCTTTCCTCTAGGCCTGTGTGTAGTTAGCAGTAATAGGCACGGAGAGAAGGGGAGTAACCTGGGAGAGTTCCAGCTGTACTAGAGACATTGGCACCTCTCCTCAACGTTCGTCAGTGGAACTTTGCACTTGAGTCGCCATTTCCATTTTCCTCCTATTGCATTAATACAGCTTCCCATAAAGGAGAGGACTGTTCCTGATCAGCTCCTTAGCTCGTACCCAGCACTCTTTATTTTTAAATTCGTTTTCGACTATACTTGTGGCTCCTCCTAGCCTAGATCAGCAGAGGTATCCCTGACTCCCAGAGCTGGGAAAGTGGCTTGAACTCATCCCCCACTCCTCTTCCAGCACCTACCCACATTCCCTCCCCACCCTAATCTCAAGCTGTGAAGTCTAGTCTGGGTTTACAGTATGACCATAAGATTGGGTGGTGGTATGCCCTCGAGAGTCCCCATCTTTTCCATTCCATCCCTTTTGGGGTGTCACACCTATTCAGAACCCTACTATCTTTCCTTTTATATCCCTACCACTTTGTTATGGTTTTTGATCGTGAGCCTGCAGTGCAAAGGACTTGTGGAGAGAGAATAAAGAGAAGACCATTCAGCTGGGAAGAAAAGATAGAAATGATTGCTTGGCTTTGCTCACTTGTATTCCTAACTCATGCTTTTATAAGGTCTTGAGGTTCCATCCTGTGCACAGAGGGGTTGCCTACACCTGGAGCTGAAGATTGCACATCTTATCTCACCCTCTTTAGGGCTACTCACTAGGTGGCAATCAGGTGTACCTGGGGCCCAGAGTTCCATGAAACTTGGGCCCTGGCTTAGCCTTGACTAAAAAGGTATTTGTTGTCAGTACCAAATCAGTTCTTATCTCTTCCTTTAAGCTTCATACCTGATTGCTGACACTCCCCTAGATGCACTAATTTCCTTTGGTTTCCTCTTAGACTGGCCAGAGTGTGAGAAGATCATTATTTCAAAGAACTCCCTATTTATTTGAACAAAAATCCAGTTAATATATTAATGTGAAATAAACCTTGTCACACCTTGATTTGTTTACCAAAACTATGATGTAGTAAAGATGAAGTATCTTGAAAAAAAATAAACTGGTCACCTCAGGAAAGAGAACCAAAAATAAAAACTCCAAGGAATACTATATCTAAATTACAAAACTATCAAGTCAAGGAATAAATACTGCAAGTGCTAAAAAGCAACAATTCAAATATCAAGGAGTCACAATCAGGATTACAAGAGACTTGTCGGCATCAATATTAAAGCATCAGAGGTCATGGAACATGATATTCCAGAAGGCAAAGGAGCTAGTAGAACAAACAAAAATCACCAATCTAGCAAAATTAAGCATAATCCTTCATGGGAAGATGTGATCATTCAATGAAATAGAAGGATTTCAAGCTTTCATAAAGTGAAGACCAGAAGTGAACAAACAACAACAACAACAACAAAAATATCCCATATGTCAAGACTGGGAAAAGGCTAAAGGAGGTAAAAAAAGGAAAAAAAAACCTAAAAGGTTCAATGGAGTTGAACTGTTCACATCCTTTCATGGGTAGATGATACTTGAAATTCTTAAAATCTGTCACTAGTAAAAATTGCACAGCTAGAAGGAATATACATAGAAGGTACAGGTATAACAAATTTAAGGGAATGACTAAAAGAATAGCAAAGGAATTTAAAAAAGGAGTACATTGGATACAAAAAAAGGGAGAAGTAAAATGTGGTACCTTATTTCACATGAAGAACCAAGAAAGACCTATTACAGTGCAGAGAAAGATGGAAAGATCAGCGATGAGCATTGTTTTAACGTTACTTTCATCAGTATTGGTTCAAAGATGGAATAATACACAGTCAGCTGAATACAGAAATCTATCTAACTCAACACGGAAGTAAGAGGGGAGAATATCAAGTAAGGGTACTGGGACAGGGGGGACTGATAGAAAGGAAGGCAAAACAGGGAAGGTAGTAGAAAGTAGCATCCAGAATCCTAAAACAAGAAACGTATCTGAAGCAGAGGGATGTACACTGAGTAAAGGTAAAAGGTTGGAGTAGAAAATAATATGCTTCAGGAGAAGCAAAAACAAAAAAGGAGGGATAGCAATCCTGATCTCAGAAAAAGCAAAAGCAAAAATAGATCTAAATTAAAAGAGATAAGGAAACTACATCTTGCTAAAAGGTACCATACACAATAAAATAATAGCAATACTAAACACATATGCACCAAGTGGCATGACATCCAAATTCTTAAAGAAGTGAATTCATGACCAAACAATCGATAGAAAGCATTAAGAAATGTAAAATAGATCATTTAAATTACATTAAATTAAAAGGCTTTCATACAAACAAAACCAATGCAATGATGATTAGAAGGAAAGCAGAAAGTTGGGAAACATTTTTTACAGCCAGTGTTTCTGATAAAGGCCTCATTTCTCAAATATATGGAGAAATGAGACAAATTTATAATATAAGCCATTCCCCAACTGATATATGGTCAAAGGATATGAACAGGCAATGTTCAGATGAAGAAATCAAAGCTACCTACAGCCATATGAAAAAGTGCTCTAAATTGCTTTTGATTAGAAAAATGCAGAGTAAAATAACTCTCAGGTACCACACCTCATCAGTCAGACTGGCTACCATGGCAAAACAGTAAAATGTTAAATGTTGGAGAGGATGGGGAAAACTGGGACATTTATTCACTGTAGGTGGATCTGTGAACTGATCTAACCATTCTGGAGAGCAATTTGGAACTATGTCCAAAGGGCAACCAAACCGTGCATACCCTATGATCCAGCAATACCACTACTAGGTCTGTATGCAAAAGAGATTATCAAAAAGGGGAAAGGACCTATATCTGCAACCCTTTTGGTGGCAGCAAATAACTGGAAATTGAGGGGATAACCATTAACTGAGAAATGACTAAACAGCTTGTAGTATATGAATGAATACCATTGTGCAATAGGAAATTATGAACAGGCAGACTTTAAAAAAACCTGGAAAGACTTGTATAAACTGATGCAAAGTGAAATGAGCAAAATGAAGGAAACATCATAAACAGTATCAGCAACACTGTATCATGATCAACTATAAATGAATCAGTTCTTCTCAACAACTCAATGATCCAAGACAAATACAAAGGATTCATGAAGGAAAATGCTATTCACATCCAGTTAAAGTACTGATGGACTCTAAATGTAGACCAAGCATATTTTATCACTTTATTCTTTTTTATGTTTTCTTCTTTCCTTTTGATCTGTTTCTTCTTTGACAACTGTAGCTAATACAGAAATATGTTTTACATGATACCACATATATAACCTATATCAAACTGCCTATCATTTTAGGAAAAGGTAAGGGGATGGAGAGAGAACAATATGGAACTCAAAATCTTGTAATAGTGAATGCTAAAAATTGTCTTCATGGGTAATTGGGAAAAATAACATACTATAATAAATAAAGAGGTAAAAGTAATTTGACTAATGTTACACAGCTAATAAGAGTCAGGGACACAATTTTAACCTCGATTTGAACTTGACTTCAACACTGTCCCAGGGATAAAGAACCAACGGCCTTTTATTAAGAGTATTTTACCTGTGAAGTTTGGATTCAGTCAAAGGATCACTCTTGAGGACCTAGAGAGCCATCTGTGGCTTCAAGGCCACAGATTCCATAGCCCTGCTCTATCTACTAAACTACACTGTATCTGCATTTCAATACTACATAAGAAGGGGATAGAGTCAAGATGGCAGAGCAGAAACAGGACTACTCCTGGCTCCAGCTCCCACCTCCTCCGATTCATGTAAAAGGTGACTGTGAAGAAACTTTGGAGCTACAGAACCCACCAGATGACAAAGAGAAGCTAACGTCCTGCTGAGGGCAGCCCGGCAGGCCAGCAGAAAGTGGCCAGCGCAATGCTTTGGGAGCCAATGCCCAGCCTTGTTCAAGGCAGAGGTCTTAGGCCCAGGGCAGCCTGATTAGCCACCAGCTGGAGGGACTTCAGATGACCAGCAGCTGTGGCGGTTTCCAGAATTATCAACCCATAGATGCTAAGGACAAAGTAAGAGGTCAGTGTAGTGTGGACTTTGGGATCTGGTAGTTTGGGAGTGCGGTCAGCCTTTATCCCCTGGAGGGAGAAGGGACTGAGGTGCCATGGCCAGGGAGCCACTGCCACAGGGCAGCTTCAGCTCCTGGCCTGCAGAATGTAGGGGGACCAAGAGACCAGTCTGAAGGTTAATCACTCTTGCTTTAACCTGCTTGGATCTGGATTGAGGACTAGGGTGGAGATCCTGGAGTGTCCGACCAGCTTGCCAGAGCATGTGGAGGCATGAGAGAGGCCACCCAAATAATACACTCGGCAGCTGAGAAAACCCCAGTGATTGGGACGAAGTTACCCTGTCTGGTAGCAGAGTATTATTGTGGCAAAAAGCCCAAAAGTTAAATAACTGAGTGGCAATGTGAGCAAATGAGGGAAGAAAAGCAAACAGAGCAAGTGAACTTTACACTCCTTTTTGGGGACAAAAAGGATCAAAGCATGGAACAGGAAGAAGACAGTGAAGTCAGAACTCCTGCACCAAAAGCTAACAAGAAAAATATGATCTAGTTACAAGCCATAGAGGAACTTAAAAAGGAATTTGAAAATCAAATAAGAGAAGTGGGGGAAAAATTAGGAAGAGAAATGAGAACTATGAGAAAATTATGAAATGACAGTCAACAACCTGACAGAAGAAAATAACATCTTCATAATAGACTAACTCAAATGGCAAAAGAGGCTCAAAAAGGCAATGAGGAGAGGAATGCCTTAAAGAGCTGAATTTGCCAGATGGAAAAAGAATCTGAAAAGTTCACTGAAGAGAATCATTCCTTCAGAATTAGACTGGAGTAAATAGAAGCTAATGACTTTATGAGAAATCAAGATACCACTATACAAATCCAAACAAATGAAACAATAGAAATGTGAAATATCTCACTGGAAAAACCACTGACCTGGAGTATAGATCCAGAAGAGATAATTTAAAAGTTATTGGACTACCTGAAGGCCATGATCAAAAACAGAACCTAGAAATCATCCTTCAAGAAATTTGGAAGGAAAATTGCCCAGATGTTTTAGAACCAGAAGGCAAAATAGAGGTTGAAAAAATCTACCAATCACCTCCTGAAAAAGATCCCCAAAAGAAAACTCCTAGGAATATTATAGCCAGGTTCAGAAATTCCCATATCAAGGAGAAAATATTACAAGCAGCTAAGAAAAAACAATTTGAATATTGTGTAAACACAATCAGGATAACATAGGATCTGGCAACTTCTATACTGATGGATTGAAGGGCTTGGAATATGATATTCTGGAGGTCAAAGGAGCTGGGATTAAAACCAAGAATCACCTACCCAGCAAAACTGAGTATCATGTTTCAGAGGAAAATATGGTCATTCAATGGAAAAGAGGACTTTCAAGCATTCTTGATGAAATAACCAGAGTCGAATAGAAAATCTGACATTCATATACAAGAATCAAGAGAAGCACAAGAAGGTAAACAGGGAAAAGAAATCATAAGGAACTTATCAAAGTTGAACTATTTACATCCCTACAAGGAAAATTGATGATTATAAATTATGAAACTTTTCTCAGTATGAGAATAGTTGGAGGGAATAGAACTGTGTATGTATATATTTATACACATATATATGTATACATATATACACACACATACATATGTACATATATACACATATACATACATATATACATATACAAATGCTAAGCACAAATACAGATGTCTATATAGGAGGGTATATGGGTGTATGAATACCTATGAGAATGTGTGTACAGGTATACATACATTGAGGGCACAGGACCAATTTAATAGGAAGGGATGATACTTAAAAGATGAAATTAAGAGGTGAGAGAGAAATATAATGAGAGGAGATGGGGAGAGATAGAATGGGGTAAACTATCTCATACAGAACAGGCAAAGGAAAATGTTTACAATGGAGGGGAAGAATAGGAAGGCAAAAGGAATGGGTCAACCTTATTCTCATTGAATTTGGCTCACAGAGAGAGTGACATACACATTAAATAGGGTATCTCACCATAGAGGAGAGTAAGGGGGAAGGGGACGGGAGGAGGGATGATGGAAGGGAAGGAAGGCTGGGGGGAGTTGGAAGGACCCACTTTTGAAAAGGGAAAGGAGCAAAGTAGAGAATAGAACAAGTGGGAGGTAGGATAGGAGGGAGGGAAATACAGTCAGTCTTTTACAATATATCCACTATGGAAATGTGTTGCATAGTTACACATGTACAACCTATATTGGATTGCTTATCTTCCCTGTAAGGGTGAGTGACAAGGGAGGAAGGGAATGAATGTGGAATTCAAAGCTTTAATAATAGTATATATATACATATATGTATATATACTATTATTAATATCATTTTAGATGTAACTGGGTAATAAGATATAGAGGCACTGGGGCATAGAGATCCACCATGCCCTTACTGGAAAGTTGGAGAGTGTATGGGAGAAGATATGGGAGAGAGCAGATTGGAGGAAGGGATATCCAGTGGGATCACTATTTTGCTGTGGTGGGTAGGGGGAAAATGGGGAGAAAATTTGTAACTCAAAATCTGGCAGAAATGAATGATATAAAGGAGAAGTTAATAAACCATTTGACAAAAAAAAAAAAAAACTACATAAGAAGACTGCCAGGAACTTTCCTTTGCCAATGCTTTTAGCAAATCTGGAAGAGTAAGCAGTCATATCACATCACCATCCATTCCAGTTCACCCTCCAAACAACTGTCAAAGTGATCTTCCTAAAGCACAGATCTTACCATGTTTTCTCCCCATCCCATTATATAAACTCTAATAGTTTCCTATTACTGACTTTTAAAGCTCTTCATAGCTTGCTTCTTTATTACCTTCCCAGTCTTCTTTGATTTTATTCCTCTCCCATGATTCAGTGACACTGGCCTCTGCTGTTTCTCACACATGATAGTCCATCTCCAGACTCAAGGTATTTCATTCACTGTCTCCCCATGCCTGAAATGGTCCATCTCTTCAGTTCAGTCTCACTAACTACCTCCAGGTCTCAATTAAAATCTTACCTTCTTTAAGAAGCTTTTCAAATTCATTTAATGCTAGTGCCTTACCTCTGAAATTATCTTAAATGTATCATATCCATATCTTGTTTGTAAATAATTCTTTTCATGTTCTCTTCCCCCATTTGACTGTGAGCTCTTTGAGAGCAAGAACTGTTTTCTGCCTTTCTTTGCATTCTTAGAAGAAACACCTATACATGATATGAACTTAAATGTCTTAAGTCTGACTTGACTGACTTGGCCAAGGAGCATAAACACAAGGTTGGTTGATATTAGCAAGGTTTTAAGAAAATGTGTCTCATTTGGAAAAAGAAAAACAAAGTTCTGGCTATGAGATGAAGTATGAAGTCCTCGGTTTTTTCCTGATATTACCCTTCCCTTGATCATTAAGATGTCCTCTTTTCCCCACCTTCATCTCCTTCTACTCTACTTTCTCTCATGACTTTTACTTGCTTAGAGAATTGGCTCAGTAGTTTTTGTAATAGAGAATGTATCCTAGAGCGGATACAAAATTAAGTGTTTTATTTCCAGTAGCAACTAATGGTTATTAGGAGGAAAGGAATGATGATGGTATTTTTTTTAACACTGGTGAGATGAAAGTTATACAATTGCAAAAATGGAAATTATACCATAAGAGTTCAGATAAAGGTATTTTTGCTCATTTGGCCCTCGTAGGGTCTATCACTGTTATAAACCAGATAGAAATTGATTATTCCTTGCTATTCAAAACCAGGTTTTTTCCCTAATATGTGAATATATGAATGCAGGTAAGGAATGTGCATAACAGAGAAAAGAATATATAAAAATAATATAGAAATTCTAGGATGTCCTCCTAAATTTTAGGTTAGTTCACCTAAGAGATGTGTTCCAGGATTAAGATATGCCATAGTGTCAGTGGGAATTACAGGTACACACTCATTGAGAGGCACACCCTTAGAGAACACCTGAGGCCGAGGAAACTCAAAACCCTGGTGTGGTAGGAACCTGAGATACTTTCTCTTCTCTTTGTATGTAAACACTACGACCCACCAAGCTCAGAATCTCTCCTTACCTCTCTAGATATCTCCCACAAGTTAGCTCCTGTTTGCCAGGGCTAATTCCCTCTCTGTCAAGCCCTCTTGATATTTTTTTTTTCCACTGGCAACTAGACCCTGATCCATTGCATGCCATCATGGGTAGTAGAGGATAAGAAACCCTTCCACTGATTAGATAAACTGCTAGAATCACTCCTAAGGATTAGGTCTTCGACTATGACTATGTCCCTAGAAAGTGCTTTGCTTTTTTTTTTTTTATTAACTTCTGGTTTACATCATTCATTTCAGCCAGATTTTGAGTTACAATTTTTCCCTGTTTTCCCCTACCCACCACCCCAAAATAGCGATCCCACTGGATATCACCTCTTCCAATCTGCTCTTTCCCATATCTTCTCCCATACCCCCTTCCACTTTTCCAGTAGGGCATGGTGGATCGCAATGCCCCAATGCCTGTATACCTTACTTCCCAATTACATATTAAATACTATTAATAAATATTTTTAAACATTTGATTTTAAAACTTTGAATTTCAGTTTCATTCCCTTCCTCCCTTGTCACCCACCCTTACTGGGAAGATAATTCAATATAGGTTGGACATGTGTAGCTATGCAGAACATTACCATAGTAGATATATTGTAAAAGACTGACTATATTTCCCTTCCTCCTATCCCATCTCCCACTTCTTCTATTCTCTACTTTGATCCTGTCCCTTTTCAAAAGTGCATCCTTCCAACTTCCCTCCCCCCTAGCCTGCCCTCCCTTCCACCATACCCCCTCTCATCCCCTTGTCCCCTACTCTCCTGTAGTGTGAGATATCCTATTTAGTATGTATGCCATTCTCTCCCTGAGCCAAATTCAATGAGAATAAGTTTTGCCTTTTTGCCTTCCTGTGCTTCCCCTCCATTGTAACCATTTTCCCTTGCCTCTTCTATATAAGATAGTTTACCCCATTCTGTCTCGCCCCATCCCCTCTCATTATATTCCTCTCTCTCCTCTTAATTTCACCTTTTAGGTATCATTACTTCCTATTAAATTGGTCTGTGCCCTCTATCTATATATACCCATACACATATATACACACATTCTCATATGTATTCATATGCCCATATACCCTTCTTCAACTATTTTCATACTGAGAAAAGTTTCATCAGTTATAATTATTGTTTTTCCATGTAGGAATGTAAATAGTTCAACTTTGATAAGTTCCTTATGATTTCTTTGCCCTGTTTACCTTCTCAAGCTTCTCTTCCTTCTTGCAAGTGGTTTATTTTTTTTCTTTTTAAAGGACACTAGGAATGCAGATTAATTTTAAGCAAACAGTGGCCATAACTTCTTTACACTAAATAGGTAGTGATACAGGAAAATTCTCAGTACTGATAAAACCTGGGATTTGAGGTCTTTGGTCTTATGTCATTCCTTCAGGAGACTGTCACACTGTTTTATTTTTTAAAAGTGGGAGGAATGTTAGGCATAATCTTTATGTTTTCATCTTTATTTTCCTTCTCTACTAATACCTATGCCAAGGATATCAAAACCCCAAAGTCAGAGTTATGCAATAACAGTAGTAAAGCCTTTTAAGTGGTAGGAAGCTGTCTAGAAGAAATCTGGACACCCCGGGATAGCTTTAGTAAGAGCACAACCTAAGGCCCTATAGGTACCATGAATGCTAGGCTGTTTGTTTCTTTAAATTAACATGAAACTGTCCTCCTGACTTAAATGGCTCATGAAATTACACTTCAAGCAATTATTGATAACTTCCAAACAGTCTGAGTACAAAAATGTTACAAGCAGTTCTCTTAAGCTTCTGATTATTAGACCAGCATTGGCAACATAGAAGCAGGGAAGCTATATATGCTCAACTGAACCAGTGCTGTATTCTTGTTGAATATCTTTCCCTGGTGATTACTAAATAAACTGTCTTTTGTTAACTGTTAGATATTTCATAATTATCTCATTTCCTTACAATTTCAAACATGAACTACTGGACTGAATACAATAGTTAATGAAAACAAAGGATTAAAATAAGTTGAACTTAGAACCAGACTTTAATAGGTGATTAATGAGTGATGAATTAAAAAATATTAAATCAAAACTTTCCAAAGGCATATTAAATCATTTTCACTTGGAAAAATTATCATTAATGATAACATTTTAGTAAAAGCAGAAAGATATTTGTGTCATCAATAAATAAAATCTAAATTACTTTCACAATATTTATTTATGTTTTAAAATTTTATTTCATAGGGGCGGCTAGATGGCGCAGTGAATACAGCACCAGCCCTGGAGTCAGGAGGACCTGAGTTCAAATCTGGCCTCAGACACTTGACACACTTATAGCCATGTGACTTTGGGCAAGTCACTTACCCCTAATTGCCCTCCAAAAAGCAAAAAAAAAAATATTTCACGTATATTTAATAATATATACATATATATAACATGTTAGTAAAGTAGCACATATATAATTTATAACTAAATAAATGTATATACACTGGAGGTATGTCCTCAAATATTTTAATATAACTCACAAAGATAAAAAGTTTGGAGACCATTGGAGTAGAATATGGAATTGAAACTGTTACTCTCAGTAAAAGAATTAACGATCTGTTTTCCAACTGATATAAAAATATATGATATAAGCAGGCATGGCTTCAATAAAAGAAGTCTATTATGGGATGCAATCTTCAAATAAATGACAACTTCCAAACAACAAATCACATCAGATTATATTTTAAACATAATTTATTTCCTCAAAATGGAAAGAATTGATAATATGAAATGATACATTTCACTTGAATAAACAAAAACAAATCACCCAAAGAAACACATTGAAGGTTTGTCTTTATTTTCCTGCATCAGACAAGCTTTATTATATTCAGATTTAGAATTTGCAGAAAGACAAAAAATTTTGATGAATAAGTCAAGCTTCCAAATGTATCAATATTTTAAATGAATAAAAAACAGCAAACTCAATAGTTCTAAGTTTTTCATATCTACATCTTTATAGTTGCTATTGGAACATTTTTCTTATCATTACTACAATAACTTACATCTTTCTTTCAGAGTATTCAGAGTACTTCAGGGATACTATCTTATTTCACAAATCAGTCCTACAAATTATACTCCCTATATTGTAAATCCTTTTTTGTAACCAAAATTGCTTAGTTAATGAGCCTGCAGAAAAATCAGTTTATTGAATGAAGATACCAGTACTGAAATTCAGGTGTCCTAACTCCTAATCAAGAAATTTTCTCGAAGACTACACTGGCATCATAAAAACAAATGAGTTATAAAATATTTCAATAAAATTAAAACACACTGAAAAGAATTAAGGGAAGAAGTGCCTCCTCAGCTAACACTTTCTATTTACTGAACATCAAACCAAAACCTGAAAATAACCTAACAACACAAGTATACTAATTAACTCTTAAATCACAAAAAAAGACCTTGTACATAATATACTGAAATATCTCATTACAGGTATAAACCATGCAAACATGTGGCAGGATCTTCAACACCCATTTGTCATCTCACAAGTATTTCCTAATGGAGATGTAGCCCAATAAAACCATCTGCTGACAATTTGTCAGAAAGCTATTTTTTAACTGATCCACTGATAGCACTTAATTATATCTCTGCCTAACCTCCCCTGTGTAAAAAGACAAAATGTTTAATGAAAATTAATTGGTTAGGGGTTTCAAAGAATTGTTTGGTTTGATTTTTTAGAATGAATTTTCATTCATTTTGGCCTCATATTCCAAAACTAAGCACAAATAACCAAAAAATGAATTAACTTAAAATGCTAAATAATAATTTATAAACATATCTACCTATAGATAAGTTATTGGTTTAAATATATATACATACGTATCCACATAATAAAGTGAAAAATATTACATACCTCAAAACCACCAAAATCATCATCATCCATTTTTCAAGTGGTACCTAGAAAACAACAGAATACAGTAAAACAAAATATTTATAATTTACTTACAAGATTATAAACACATTCTGATTTACAACCTGTGACTATCTGCAATGACAATGAACAATTTCTTCTTCAGCAGGATGTACTTTTTCTAATTTTAAAAGAAAAAAATAATGGGCTTTATCTTTCTGGAAGGAATAGGCTTTTCTGTACCTTCTTCAGCAATCATGTATTTTGAAGTTTTATGTTGAGCAGTCAAGAGTGGAAAAAATATTATTTTACATTTTAATTTGCTTTTCCCAAATTGGCACAGGAATTCATTTCAATAATGCTTCCTGCTTTTTGCATCTATTCCTCAGTTGTCTGGCAACATCAGCATAAACCCCTGCTAAGAAAAGGGCTGTGGTAAATTTTTTGGAAATATGTCCACACCACAAAAGGTTCTTCCCTATGTTTCATGGCCGGAGTTGATTTAGATTTTCAAAATTGATCAGCATTTTTGAGCTGAGGCCACAACTTTTGGAAGATTTTGATATGTGTATTTTTAGCTGAAACTGCTTTGCATCTCTGGAAAAATGTGGAGCAAGTTACTAGGCTGATCAAGATAAATCAAGACATGAAGGACTACTCATGGGAAAGTAAGGATGAAAAACACACATAAAAATGCCCCCAAATTCTTCTCCTCATGGGCATATTAAATATGCATCAATAGGCAGACAGAGAGGAGATGCTCTTGCTTATCCTCATCATTAAATAGGATAAAAAATAAGTAACTGGTACTGCACTCAAGTTAAATGTCTGACAGAAGAGACTTTCACCTAAGGAATTATAGAAGATTTGAAATATTAAGAAGGGTACATGTTTACATGTGACCAAGAAAATGTGACTTGGGAAAAAGCACAACATGGTAGATAACTTGCTGGCCTATGAATTTAGACTTATCTATAAGTAAGTGATGAAGTAGCCAATTTTAGCCAACTTGTTCCTCCAGCTATTAAAAATGGGCAATATCTTACACAGTACTGATCTCAGAGTCTACCTCAATCAATTGTAAATTACCTAATATCAGCTAGAATATATTCAATGCTAGTTATTCTATTCAACTTCCCTGTGAGGTCCAAAAAGTCAAACACAGTAAATCAGAAAAGCACTGATCCCAAAGTTTATTTCTATAGAATCCTCCTATAAGTAATCAGAGAATAGATATTCATCTTCCATGTTTTGGTTGCATGTTTAAATTAACATCAGTAACAAAAGGCAGGGTGGCATAGTAGATAAAAAGCTGTTCTTAAAATAAAGAAGACCTAGGTCTGGCTTTGTGACTTGGGGCAAGTCACTAAAATCTCAGTGCTCTATGAAATTCTCTATGATGAAATGGTGCCTACCTGAACAAGGAAATTTCTCAGCAAGTGCTCCTTATGCCAATGAAATCACAGTTCTACTCCATATTTCTAATTGTAGCATAGAGCTCCCAAAATGTTAAAGGATACAAACAAAAAGTGGTGAGAAATACATTTTCCCATGTGAGTTATTTTTTTTTTTGGTTGTTAAGCTAGATGAATTTCAGGGTCTTTTTTCTTTTTATAGAAATATGATACTAAATGATGCAAAAATAATGTATGTAGACAGTTACCTATTATTGAAAGGAATAGCATCAAAGTGAGATAGGGTATGATTCCATCATTCTCTCGATTACCCAAAACTTAACAATTTGATGAGAGAAAAAAGTATGTCTCTAAAAACTTAAAGTCAAGCAAACCACCCTCATATATCACTTTAAAAAATATATAAACCAGACTTTCAGAAACTTTTTATGGGGATTAGTTTGAAATGGAATTCACATTAATTCTGTGCAAGCAAACAAAAATCTGTATGTGATTAAATTTTATGAATAAATTATGGTAGAAAATTGATGTGAATAGTGACATATAACTAAGCCAAAACAGAAAAGTCCAACTTGTCTTTTCCACATGCATCCAATAAACCTCCAGATACAATTAAAAAAACTATTTTTAGTTTCTATGAATGCCGCACTCAAACTAATACAGTTTCAACAGAATGGAATTTTTATTGTAATGTTTCTATGTGTTTTGTTAATTCACACTTCAGTAAGTAATCTGTAAAATACCCACAAGGGAAAAAAAAACATATGTGTCAATTGTTTCAGCTCCCCTGGCTGTGAAATAAAAATACAAAATTATCATCTGACCAGGTCTAATTAAGCCCTCCTCAAAGAACATATTAGTAATCACTGATATTTTCTATAACATAACAGCATTTATATATTAAAATTCAAATGTTCATGTCTTCTTTCTTAGTTACTCCTTCAAAGGAATCTTCAGAGTAGAGATTTTTAACATTTTTTGTCATGGATCTCCTCTGGCAGTCAGGGGACTATGGACCCCTTCTCAGAATTATGTTTTTGAATATGTAGTTTTATAAAAGAAATCAATTATGCTGAAAGATATTTACCATTTTTTTATAAAGTTCACAGAAATCAAGTTAAGAATCCTGGCATTGGACACTTAAAAACAATGTATTTGGATGCTTGAAAAATGTTATTATGTTTTGACTATTACAAAATAAAAGCAACAGAATAATCTCTATATATTTTATATCTAAAATACAGTATAGGCTTTCAATTGTCATTAGTGTATTTGCATCATGACAGATTAGAGAAAGAACTGCAAAATAAGATCACCTCCCCTCCCTTTATTTAACAGGCAGCAGAATTGAACCCTGGTCCTTTGATTCCAAAAACAGTGTTCATTCCAGTGCACTACAAGACTTTGAAGAAACCAATGTTCTCAATCACATTCTTAAAAGATTCATGTAAAATTTCTTTATATACCCACCTTACACATTACAGTAATGTTGCAATCTTACACAAAGATAGATTCTAAAGTTAATGCACAAAGTATAAACTATTTATGGTTAAAATTACCCTTCTTGTACATATATTCCAAGGAAATCAAAGAGATAAAGGTCTTATATATGGAAAAAAAAATTCTCCAATTCCCACAACCTCTCAAACCTTTCCAAAACAGAAATTATGCACCAAAGATAAAGTACTTATAGAAATGAAGTAGATAACCATCAGTTGAATGAATAACAAGATAAACTGTGGCACATGAACATAACTGAATTTTACTGTGCCATTAAAAAAGATATCAAGAACACAGAGAATGCATGGGAATGATATAAAGTAAAAAGAATCAGGAAAATAATATTTAAAACAACTACAATAATATAAATGGAAAGAACAACAATGACGAAAAACCTAAATACTCTTATAATGATGATCAAATGTGTTCCCAACAAAAAAGAGAAAACAAATCTCTTTATCTTCTTTGCCAAGATGGAGGACTACTGGCATGGACCTCTATATATCCTGTCAGATTTGGCTGATATGCATATCAGTTTTACTGATATCTTTCTTCCCCCTACCCCCAAATCTTTTCTATTGTTCCTTACAAGGGATGACTCTCTGGAGAGAGAAGAGAGAAGAAATATATTTGGAAATGGGCTTTCATTTGAAGATGGAAAGGAGTTAGGTTCTCTTTAAAAAGAAGGCAGTCTGCCAGAAGGCAAATGGAATTGAAATGGTTATTATGGAAAATATCACTTAAATTTCATTTTTCCTATTACTCAGTTAAACTATTGATCAGGAAAGAAGGTAGACCCAAGAACTTCCAGAAGAAAACAAAATATGCAATAAACTCAGGAGCAAGAAGACAACAGGAAAAATATTTTTAAAAGACCTTTATTCAGAAGTTTAATTATAGTCACATTTTCCATTAAATAATTTTCCATCTTATATATAAGTGAGTAAAAGATAGGAAGAATCCAACTACATTATTTAAATAGCCATTTTTATTTTTAACAAGCATGTATAGTTGAATTGAAATATGTGCTGCAACCTCACTGTACCTTTAAAACATAATATAATGTTTTAAATATTTACATTCATGACAGCAGTGGTAGCAGCTACTCCTAGGGTTATTAGCCGACAGACTAAATGTTTGAAAGACACATATTTAAACTTAGGAAGTCAAAATGACAGAGTAAACTGTAAGTGCTGTCACACCCTCCCCCTTGTTGACTTAAAAAAAATAGATCATTGCCCCAGGAGAAATCCTAGAATAGGGGAGCCAAAAGAAAGGGTACAGGAATCTTTTAGTTCAGGAAACTAGGGGGATTAGCACAAGGGGTCCCTGTTGCAGTGGCTAAAGGGAACCAGTACAGGACAGAAGGTATCTCAGCAAAAGAGTGGTGAGCCCCACCTCAATAAACCAGTGTGAGATCCTGAACACCAGGGTGGTGGAGCTAACACCAGGACCCCAAGAGTGATTTCATACAGTCAAGGCAATTGGCAGATACCAGCACAGACAAATATCCACCAGCAGTGGAGCCAACCTGTGCTCTGACACAGCCTTAGGTTGGAAGTGATGGGGTGCTTCAGGTGTCTATGTTTGTAACTTCAGTTTGTAAAATCAATTTGTAAAACCAGTTTTTAAAATCACATTTCCCACCCCCCAACCTCAGAGCATTAACTTTGCCCCTTCCCCCTTCCAGCACTCTGCCTAGCAACAATTCATGAACTGTTTATCTCACCCTAGCATAATGGCCGCAGCTGCACCTACAAATCCTTCAATGCATTATCTGTAATTTAACTCCTCAGCCAATTATATACATATTGAATCCCAACATCCATCTTGTCACTGATGGGTGGCAGACTAGGCATTTCTCAGTCAGCCCTGACTGCTAGCTGACTTAGTGATGTTTCAAGCCTAAAATCACACCTGCAGGTAGCCCCCTCTTGGGCCATTTCTCAGTGAATTATGGGTAATACGCCTGCGCAGTTGATATTGAAAGTGCATTTTCCTTTAAGCACTAACCACACCTTAACTCCTCCCTAATACCACCCTTACTCACCTAGTTAGCATAACTAACATTTGATTTACTATTGTGACTCTTTATAAACTATACCTATGATTTCTTTAAGTTTGCAGGTTCCCTAAGAACTCTGCCCACTGTAAAGCTTAAGGATAAACATTTACAATCCTGACTCAAAAAATTGCTTGGGTCCTATGAATTCATTCCAAACTGTACCCACTCAGGAACTCTGGTCATCAGAGCCCCTGTAACACCTATCACCCCCCTTGTCAGGAGGAGACCTCCAGCAGCCAGACCACTCCTCTCCCATACCTCATGCTGCAAACTTCAGTGTAACATAGAGGATATGCAGAGAGATTATACCTAGCCTCAGCACACACCAGCCAGCTCCAACACAGTACCAGGTAGGCTACTTCTTTATATAGCTTCCAGCAGCCAGAACCAGGCCACAGGGCAATAAACCGGTAACTACACCCCTAGCATCCAGAACACAAAGCAGGGGAGAGAGCCCTCAGTGCCCCAGAAGTAGAGATTCATTTAAAAGTCAGAAAAAGACAATCACAATGGGCAAAAGGCAAAACTGAAAATCAAATACCATAGATTTTGACTACGGGGACATGAAAGATCAAAATACAAATATCAAACACCAAAAGGGAATACAAACTGGTGCCAAGCCCAAAAAGCATTCTTGGAAGAGCTCCAGAAGGATTTTAAAAGTCAAATTAGTGAAGGAAAAAAAAATTGAACAATTCTTTTAAAAATATAATTGACAAAATGGGAAAAAATTCACTGAAGAAAACAACTCCCTTTTGTTGTTTTTTGGTTTGGGGTTTTTTGTTTTGTTTGGTTTCGTTTGGTTTTTGGAGGACAATTGGGGTTAAGTTACTTGCCCAAGGTCACACAGCTAGGTTTTTGTTTGTGTGTGCGTTAAGTGTCTGAGACTGGATCTGAACTCAGGTCCTTCTGACTCCAGGGCCAGCGATCTACTCATTGCACCACCTAGCTGCCCCAAAATCAACTCCTTAAAAAGAAAAATTGACCAAATAGAAAAGGAGGTACAAAATCTAACTGAAGGCAACAATTTGTAAAAATTATAATTGGGCAAATAGAAGAATCAGTTAAACAAAATCTAAAGAATGAAAAACTAGAATAAAATGTAAAATATCTCAGTGGAAAAACAAATGAACTTCAAAACAGATCCAGGAGGGATAATCTAGAAATTGCTGGTCTACCAGAAAGTCAAGATGAAAAAGAGATCCTGGACATTTTCTTACAAGAAATCATCAAGGAAAACTGCCCTGAAGTCCTAGAACCAGAGGGTAAAATAGTAATTGAAAGAATCCACCTCTTGAAAGAGATCCCAAATTGAGAATGCCAAGGAATATCACAGCCAAATTCCATTATCATCAGCTCAAGGAGGAAATACTGCAAGAAGCCAGAAAGAAAGAATTCAAATATCGTGGAATTATAGTCAGAATCATACAGGACTTTGTAGCTTCTAAATTAAAATATCCTAAGGACTGATATACGATATTCCCATAAGGCAAAGGAGCTTGGATTATAAGCAAGAATCAACTACCCAGAAAAATTTTGCATAATTTTTAAAAAATTTTTTGTATTTATTAATTTTTTTTGAGTTTACAAGATTCAGTTCCCGAGTTCTTTTGAGTTTCAAATTTTCTCCCCCACCTGCCCCTCTTCCCCCAATGGCAGCAAACAATCAGGTATAGGATCTGCAGATACTTTCACAAAAGACATTGGTCAGGTTATAAAGAAGGATTGTATCTGATGGAATAAACAATAGGCAAGAGAAAACAAAACCAAACAAGAAAAAAATAGAGAGAGCAGGTAATTTGCTTCAATCTGCACTCAAACTCTTTTCCTTCTGGTTCTTTCTCTAAATGTAGACATCTCTTTCCATCATGAGACTTTGGGAGTTCACATATAGCTCTGCATTTCTGAGAAGAGTCCAGTCTTTCAAAGTTTGTCATCACATGTATGTTGTATTTTAAATTGTATACAAATTTATTCCTGGCTCTGCTCTTCTCACTCAGCATCAGTTCATACAAGCCTCTCCAGGTAGATATGAAGTCCATTTGCTCTTTGTTTCTTATGGCACAATAGTATTCCATTACATTCATATACCATAACTTGTTTAGCCATTCCCCAACTGATGGGCATCCCCTTAATTTCCAATTCTTTGTCACAACAAAAAGAGCTGCTATAAATATTTTTGTACAAATGGGTCTTCCTCCAACTTCTATGATATCTTTGGGATACAACCCTAGAAGTGGTATTGCTGGGTCAAAGGATATGGAATTACTTATAGCCCTTTGGGCATAGTTCCAGATTGCTTTCCAGAATGACTGGATCAGTTCACAACCACAACAGCAATGAATTAAGTGTTCCAATTTTTCCACATCCTCTCCAGCATTTATCATGTTCCTGTTTTTTTTTTTATCTTAGCCAATCTGACCAGTGAGATGTAGTACTTCAGAGTTGTTTGATTTGCATTGCTCTAATCGATAGTGATTGAGAGCATTTTTTCATATTCTTACAGATATCTTTAATTTCTTCCTCTGAGAACTGCCTGTTCCAAAACTATACAGATTATTTGAAAAAATTGGTGGAGTCTGAATAAATTCATTTTATGATACAAATATGGTACTGATACATAAGATGGGAAGAGACAAAACAGAGAAAGAAAATTATAGAAGAGTTTCCTTAATGAATGTAGATTCAAAAAATTAAATAAAATATTAGCAAAAAATATTATAGCAATTTATCACAAGAATAATACACTTTGATCAAGTAGGACATATACAAGGAACCTAGGCCTGGATCAATACAAGGAAAACTATCAACATAATTGACCATGTGAACAACAAACCTAAAATAAACCATATGATTATTTCAATAGATGCAGAAAAAGCTTTTGACAAATTCCTAATAAAAACATTGGAGAACCTAGGCATAAATGGAGCTTTCCTCAAAATGAGAAGCAGCATTTACCTAAAACCTTCCACAAGCATTATGAGTATTGAGGATAAGCTAGAGGTATTTCCAATAAGATCAGGGGTGAAACAAGGATGTCCATTATCAACATTGTTGTTCAATGTAGTATTAGAAATGTTTGCTTTATGGAGGAGGAGTCAAGATGGCAGAGTAGAAACAGCACTTCCTTGAATATCTGGCCCACAGCACATCAAATTTATGTAAAAGGGGATTATGAACAAACTCTGCAGCTATAGAACCCACAAAATGACACAGAGAAGCTAACTTCCCGCTGAGGACAGCCCAGCAGCACGATAGGGAGAGGCTAGCACAGGCCTCTGGGAGCCGCCAGTGCAGAGCTCCGTGAGTTGCCAGCACAGCATTTTGGACAGGTCCTCCTGAGTCACAGTTTTAGCTCGAGGGCGGCAAGACCAGCAGCCAGCTGGAGGGACCCCAGAACACCAGGAGCTGTGGCCTTTCCAGAATCAACAACAGATAGATGCCTAGGACAAAGTGAGAGGTTAGTGCCCTATGGACTTTGGGACTGGTTGAGAGAATGCGTCGGAGTCTTCCCCTGGGGGGAAGAAGCTGCTGAGAAGCCAGTTCAGCTTGTGCCACTTTGCCGCATTGCAGCTTCAGCTGTGGCCAGTGAACTGTAGGGGAACCCAGCGACAAATCTACATGGGAAGCTCACTTGCTTTACCCTTCTTGGAATCTGGATTGCAGTCTGGGGTGGAGGTCTTGGGGTGTGTGACCAGCTTGCCAGAGTGTGTGGAGGCTTCACAAAAGCCACCCAACTAATACCTCAGGAAGCTGAGAAAACCCCAATGTTTGGGACGGAAGTTGCCCTGGCTGGTGGCAAGGTCTTACTGTGGCAACAAGCCCAAAAATCAAGTAATTGAGTGGCAATATGCCTAGGCAAAGGAAACAAAATAAACAGAAAAATTCAACAATAGACTCCTATTTTGGGGACAAAGAGGACCATAGCATGGGACAAGAGGAGGCTGTGAGGGCAGAAATCCTGCCCTAAAAGCCCCAAATGAAAATATGAGCTGGCTACAGGCCATAGAGGGCCTTAAGAAGCAGATAAGAGAAGTGGGGGGAAAATTGGGAAGAGAAATGAGAAAGATGCAAGAACAGTATGAAATGACAGTCAACAGCCTGACTGAGGAAAACAACAACTTAAAAAATAGACTAACTCAAATGGCAAAAGAGGCTCAGGGGCGGAGCCAAGATGGCAGAGTAGAAACAGCGCGTCCAAGTCACTCTGCCCCCAGATTACCTCCAAATTATGTAAAAGGGGATACCGAACAACTTCTGGAGCCCCAGCACCCACAGAACAACACAGAGAAGCTAACCTCCCACTGAGGACAGCCCAGCAGCCCTGGAGGAAGGATCAGCTCAGTGCTCTGGGAGCCGGCAGCACAGTGCAATGAGCGCAGGGAGCCGAGCACAGCAAAGAGCCTCAGTGGCGGTTTTAACCCCAGGGCAACAGGGCCAGTGGCAGGGCCAGCAGCAGGCTGGAGGGACCCCAGAACTCCAGCAGCTGTAACGATTCCAGAATTATCAACATAGACATGCCTAGGACAAAGTGAGAGGTCAGTGCCCTATAGACTTTGGGACAATTATTTGGGGAATGCATCAGCTTCCTCCCCTGGGGGCTAGAAGCTGCTGAGGAGACACACCATTTTGTAGTTTTCAGAGGCAGCTCCAGCTCCTGGCCTGCAAACTGTAGGGAGATCCAGCGATCAATATTGAGGTGTAATCGTTCCTGTTTTAACCTCCATGGATCTGGATTGTGATCTGGGGTGGAGGTCATGGGTGGGTTTCCAGCTTGCCAGAAACGGAAGTTGCCCCCACACACATTCGGGACAAAAATTCGCCTATCTGGCAGCAAAGCCATAGTGTGGCAACTAGCCCAAAAGTCAAGTAATTAAGTGGCAATATGCCAAGGCAAAGGAAACAAATTAAACAGAAAAATGCAAACCTAGACTCCTAATTTGGGGGCAAAGAGGGTCAAAGCATAGGGTAAGAGGACTGTGCGGTCAGAAGTCCTGATCCAAAAGCCCCAGGAGAAAACATGAGCAGGTTCCAGATCACAGAGGACCTTAAGAAGGACTTTAAAAATCAAATAAGAGAAGTGGAGGAAAAATTAGAAAGAGAAATGAGAAGGATGCAGGAAAAGCATGAAATGAGGGTCAACAGCCTGGCTGAGGAAAACAACACCTTAAAAAATAGACTAACTCAAATGGCAAAGGAGGCCCAAAAGGGCAATGAGGAGAAGAATGTCTTAAAAAGTCGAATTTCCCAGATGGAAAAAGAATCTCAAATGTTCACTGAGGAGATTCATTCCTTCAGAGTTAGACTGGAGCAAATGGAAGCTAATGACTTTATGAGAAATCAAGATGCTGTTAAACAGATCCAAACAAATGAAAGATTAGAAGGCAATGTGAAATATCTCATGGGAAAAACCACTGACCTGGAAAATAGATACAGGAGAGCAGTTTAAAAATTATTGGACTATCTGAAAGCCATGATCAAAGAAAGAACCCAGAAATCACCCTTCAAGAAATTCTCAAGGAAAATTGCCCTGATGTTTTAGATCCAGAGGGCAAAATAGAGGTTGAAAGAATCCACCAATCACCTCCTGAAAAAGATCCCAAAAAGAAAACTCCCAGAAATATTATAGCCAGGTTCCAGAATCCCCAGATCAAGGAGAAAATACTACAAGCAGCCAGCAAGAAACAATTTCAATATTGTGGAAACACAATCAGAATAGCCCAGGACCTGGCAGCTTCTACACTGAGGGATCTAAGGGCAAGGAATATGATATTACAGAGGGCAAAAGAACTGACAATGAACCCAAGGGTCACCTACCCAGCAAAACTGAGTATTTTGTTTCAGGGGAAAATATGGTCATTCAGTGGAATAGAGGACTTTCAAGCATTCTTGAGGCAAAAACCAGAATTGAATAGAAAATTTGACATCCAGACACAAGAAGCAAGAGATGCCTGAGAAGGTAATCAGTGAGAGGAAATCAGGGGCAACTTATCAAAGTTGAACTATTTACATTCCTATATGGAAAAACAGTAACTGTGAGTGATGATATCTTTCTCACTATGAAAATAATGGAAGAAGGGTGTGTGGTCATATGAATACATATGTGAATGTGTGTGTATATGGATAGAGGGCATAGGTTGAATTTGTTGGGAAGGGAGAATACTCAAGGGATGAAATTGTGAGGTGGGAGAGGAAAGTGGCAAGAGGAGATGGGGAAAGACAGGGTAGGGTAAACCATCTCATGTAGAAGTAGCAAGGGGAAGTGGTTGCAAGGGAGGAGGAGAATAGGAAGGGGAAAAAAAGGCAAATCCACATTCTCATTGAATTTGGTTCAGGGAGAGAATGACATACATACTAAAGGGGATATCTCAACCTGCAGCAGAACAGGGGGAAGGGGGATGAGAGGAGGGATGATGGATGGGAGGGCATCCTTGGGGTGAGGGGAGGTTGGAAGTACCCACTATAGAAGAGGGACAGGATCATGTAGGGAATGGACCAGGAGGGGCGGGGGGGGGATGAATGGGAGGGAATTACAAGCAGCCTTGTACAATATATCTTCTATGATAATGATTTGCATAGCTAGACATGTACAACATATACTGAATTACTTATCTCCCCAGAGGGAATGGGTGACAAGGGAGGAAGGAAATGGATCTGAATTTCGAGGTCTTAAGATTAAATGTTTCAAATATATATAAATACTATTATTAATACTCTTTTGCTTATAATTGGGAGATAAGATGTGCAGGCATTGGGGCACAAAGATTCACCTTCCTCTAATGGAAAAGTCTATGGGGGTATGGGAGAAGGTATGGGAGAGAGCAGATTGGAGGAAGCGATATCTTGTGGGACTGCTATTCTGGGAGGTTGGGTAGGGGAACAACAGGGGAAAATGATTGTAACTCAAAATCTGGCGGAAATGAATGATGTAAAACAGAAGTTAATAAAGCATTTGTTTAAAAAAAAACCCTCAAATGACAAGTATTATTATCTCTTATACTTGACTTTCTAAAATAGCCCTGGGAAGTTTTTGTGGACTATAGAGCATTCTATGTAATTATTTCATTAAATAGGATACATGCATTATTTTACTTGATGAAAAAAAAAAAAAAAGAAAGACCAAGAAGATGGAAGACCAGGCATTTTCTCTGATCCTCACAAGTTCTCAAAACATTTTTGGAGATCCAATGCAAAACAAAAAACTGGGAAAGAATGTTTACAGCCAGTGTCTCTGATAAAGGCTTCATTTCTAAAATATATAGAGAACTGAGTCAAATTTCCAAGAATACAAGTAATTCCCCAACTGATGAATGGTCAAAGAATATAAACAGGCAGTTCTCAGGGGAAGAAATTAAAGCTGTGTGTGTGTGTGTGTGTGTGTGTGTGTGTGTGTGTGTATGAAAAATGCTCTAAATTACCATTGATTAGAAAGATGCAAATCAAAACAACTCTGTGGTACCACATCACACCTTGGCTAACATGACAAAACAAGAAAATGATAAATGTTAGAGAGGATGTGGGAAAGTTGGGACACTGATTCATTATCGGCAGAGCTGTGAACTAATCCAAACATCCTAGAGATCAATTTGGAACCATGTCCAAAGGGCTATAAAAATATGCATACCCTATGGCCCAGCAATATAAAAATGGGAAAAGGACCCATGTGTACAAAATAAATATTTATAACAGCAGTTTTTGTGGTGGCCAAGAACCGGAAATTGAGTGGATGCCCATCAATTGGGGAATGTCTGAACAAGTTGTAGTATATAATGTAATGGAATACCATCATGCTATAAGAAATTATGAACAGGAAGCCTTCAGAAAATCCTGTAAAGATTTATATGAACAGATGCTGAGAGAAGTAAGCAGAACCAGGAAAACATTTTTCACAAAAAGGACACAGTGTGCAATGACTGTTTCCAATAGACTTTGCCCTTCTCAGAAATGCAAGTACCTAAAATAATTCCTAAGGACTCATGATGGTAAATGCCTTTTACATGCAGAGAAAGAACTATGGAGTCTGAATACAGAGCAAGGAAGACTTGTTTTCTTCTTTGTTTTGTTTTGCTTTGTTTTTTCTTTCTCATGATATCTTCCATGCATTATAATTCTTCATGACAAAGAGCAACAAGATGGAAGACCAGGCATTTTCTCTGATCCTCACAAGTTCTCAAAACATTTTTGGAGATCCTTTCCAAAACAGAAATTATGCATCAAAGATAAAACACAGCTGTTTCCATCATCTTGGAGGCCCAGAATTCAAAAGAAGGCTTTAAAAAATGAATTCACACCTCCCTAAATGTAATACCCATCCCCAACCTCCCATACTACTAGCAGAGAGGTTTTACTAGCAGATTCAAAAACCCAAGATAAGGGCTTGCAACAGAACTCCCACACCTTGCTCCCCCTCCTGTTTTCCAGTGCTATGAAAACCCTAGCACTAGGATACAGAAGTTTGTTGGGACTTGACAGCAGGCATTGCTGTAGCCCTTCAGGAGCAAAAGGGGAGGGGATGACAGAACAGAGAGGCAGCACCATGACAGACAATCCCAACATGGTAAACAACCCTGTAGCATCAACATTGTAAAGTTCTAAACTCCTGGTGCTGAATGAGAGAACTGTGAAAGAGGAGAAGGATCAAACAACAGGGGAGGGAGTAGGGGTGGGAGCAGGGTGCCCTATTCTGTAACCTAAAAGTGTCTTGGGGATCTAGGCTGGTGAGACACACTGTGTGAAGAGGCTAAGACATTCTGAGATCCAATCCCCAAGAAAATCACCAAGAGGGAATGAAGAAAGTATGGGGAAAATGTGGAAAATTTACCTCAATAGAAGAAAATGGGGGGGGGTGGAGGGAGAGGGTAGGAAGAGAGACTGAAATTACCAAAGATTACAGGAAAAAGAAAATTCGAAGACCTTAAACATAAGCAGATAGAGATAGAGAAATTAGATAGATAGATAGATAGATACATACATACATACATACATGGATACATAGATACAGAGATGGATGGATGGATGGATGGATAAAAACAGAGGAAACATTAAAAATAAAAGGAAATATTACCACATCTAGCACACTAGTTCAGGAATCTATGAATATACAAGGGGAAAAAAGGAAAACAATCCAACACCTGAGACAAAGGACCCTATGGAATCTGAGAAGAGTACAGAACTACAACATGTTGTTCCTAAGTGGTTCAAAAGACAAATGAGAAGTAAGAAAACAAAATTGTATATCAAAAATAAAAATAAAAATCTGAGGAGAGAGAGAGAGAGGGAGAGAGAGAGAGAAACACATATTAAAATATAGATAAATAGAAGGGAAAGGCAATCTAGAAGAGAAAGAAAAATAGCACTATTAAAAGATACTCACTATGCAAGCAAAACACTGGTCTCAAAAACAGAAATCATAGACACAACCTAAGGATCATTAGATCTTCCAGAAGAAAAGTCATGTAGGCTACCTCACTTCCCTTTCTATGCCTCAACGTTTTCCAGGCAGAAACTAACACATATATGCATGAATGTTGTGTATCTGTATTGTACATGGATGTGTGTATATGCATATAAATATATATGGAAATACATATGTATATATGTGTGTATATATATATACATATGTACATATATGTAACATATATATGTGTGTGTGTGTGTGTTACATTTCTTGACTTAGAAATGCATCCTAGAATTGAACAACCTTGAGGATCTTTGTCCATTTTTTTGGAATTTTATGTGAAATGTCCTTTTCAGGCTCCAATACAAACAAAAACAGAAATATCCATATATCTGTATTACTCTAACTTTTCAGAAGAGAAGGGCATTAGGTAATCTCTATGGTCTCCTAATTTTTCAGGATTTAAATGCTCCCTTACCTCATCACAATCAAAAAACAGAGGCTGCTAGGTGGCTCAGTGGCAGAGCACTGGCCTTGGAAACAGGGAGTACCTGAGTTCAAATCTGGCCTCAGACATTTAACACTAGCCATGTGACCTTGGCCAAGTCACTTAACCCCAACTGCTCTACCCCCCCCCCCAAAAAGGAAAAAAAAAAGGCAGAGACCAAACTATAAAATACCATCCAAATCATCATAGCATTCATATAGTTCTTTACAGTATGCAAAGTATTTACAAATACTATTTCATTTTATTCTCACAACTCTGTGAGTTAGGTGCTACTATCATCCCCACTTTACAGATAAAGAAAATGAGGCAGACATAGCTTAAGTGACCTGCCTATGATCACATGGGTAGTAAGTGCCTGAGACCAGACTTGGATTCCAGTTTTCCTGAGTCCAGGTCCAATGCTCTATTCACTATTTCAACTAGCTGTCCAAGAACAAGGACTAATAGAGGGTAATATTACAGAGATAGCAAGAAGAAAAGATGGTTGATGAGAACTGAAACCAAATCATAATGCTAGAACAGAAACATAATATAGTACTGATGTGACTTCAATTATCTAGCTATCTGCTAGTGCTTTCTCCCCCAAAGTCAGAGCAGTTAAGGAAACTGATTTTTCTTAATAACAATTTAATTATTTTATCATATTAATTCTTTTAAAACTAGGAAAGATGGGAGAAACATCATAAAACTAGGGGAAGAAGATATCCCAATTTTTAAAAACGGGAGGAAATGGATTCTACCAATTAGAGGAGACTGACTTCAATTCTTGGTAAAATTCTAGAACTCATTATTCTAGAATGTGGAATGATTTGTGACTACTTAGAAAAGGAATTAAAAATTATCAAGGGTAGGGTTCTCAAAAACAATTTATGCCTTTAATCATTTAATTTTTCTTGAAACACCTTACAGAACAAAAGAATGTCACAGATATAAAAATCCCTGTAGAAGGAATGGAAAAACAATTTTGATTATATTTCAGAAATTCAGAAATAATGAACCTCCCATTCCATCACCACATCTTCACTATCAAAGAATAGTGATGACTATAAATACATCAACTTGGAGAAAGTTCTCTAGTGGAGGTCTACCAGACTTTCTATATCCCTTATCAATGACCTAATAAAGACAAATTAGTGTATCACACAAAGTTGAAAAGGATATACTAAATAATATAATAAAAATTCAGAAAGATCTAAATGAATATCAACAGGTCTAAAAGTTTGAAACTGAAATAAGATAAAATATAATAGGAACATTAAAATTAGGTTTAAAAATCATGGGCTCATAGGATCAAAGATTTACAGTTAGAAGAGACCTGGTTGACCATTTAGTCCAAACTCTGATTGTGCAGACATGGAGACTGCAGAGTCAAGACATGAATCCGTATTACTCTGATTCCAAATTTAAATTCTTTCCACTACCTACAGGACCTCTCAATCAACTCTCTAACTAGAAAATAAGAGAAGAATGGCTAAAAATCTGGATTTAAATATCTATGAAGTTTTAGAGGGTGTGATAAAGGTCAATGTAATCTCTGGCTGTATTAATAAGATAAGATCAAAGTTATCTGAATGATGATTAAAGAGATAATTCCACCTTGGACAAACTATATAGTTTGGAGAATTGGAGAACTGTGTTCAGTGCTGGGTGCCACATTGTAGAAAGAATATTAACAATTTATAGAGCAAGGGAAGAGCATTAGAAATCAAATCATAAAAGGACTGATCCTCAAGAATAAAAATACTTGTTGAGGACATAACTGTCATCATATACCTGAAGGGCTGTGATGTGCAAAATGGATTAAACTTATTTAGAAATTGCATTTAAATGTCTTAGTATTTTGTTGTCTAATTTTTTTCTGAAATATTTTTATTTTAAACTTAAATACACTATAAGAAAAAGAAACTGGGGCAGCTAGGTGGCACAGTGAATAGAGCACGGCCCTGTAGTCAGGAGGAACTGGGTTCAAATCCAGCCTCAGACACTTAACACAAAAAAATAGCCGTGTGACCTTGGGCAAGTCACTTAACCCGAACTGCCCTCCAGAAAGCAAAAAAAAAAAAAAGAAAAGAAAAGGAAAAAAGAAAAGAAACATATTACAAACTTAAATATTAAAAGTTAAATACAAAATAAGAAAAGGAAACAGCACTGCCATGTGCAGAGCAGAATATGGATTCAAAAAGAAAATACATTTCCATTTAAAGAAAGGCTATAGGGGCAGCTAGGTGGCGCAGTGAGTAGAGCGTTGGCTCCGGAGTCAGAAGGACCTGAGTTCAGATCCAACCTCAGACACTTAATGCACACACAAACAAAAACCTAGCCGTGTGACCTTGGGCAAGTTACTTAATCCCAATTGCCCTCAAAAAAAAAAAAAAAAGAAAGAAAAGAAAAGAAAAGAAAAAAAAGAAAGCCTATATAATAAATACTATGTACTATATTCAGGGCTGTCCATCTTTTTTTTTTTTTTGCTTCCTTGTCAGTTTTCTTTTGTCGTCTTTGCACTTTTTACTTTGTTCTCCCTCCTCCCCGCCCCCGGAAGGCTACAATTAAGTGCAAGGATATTTTTATGTGTGTGTGTGTATATATATATATATATATGTACATATATATGTATATATATACATAGATAGATATAGATATAGGTATATAGATATGCATAGATATACATAACTACGAATATACACATGCAAATACTTATATATCTATAATCATACTCATATGTAGATATGTACAATCATATACAACTATGTAAGACTGTTCTATACTTATCTGTCCTTTTTTTCTCTGAGGGTACATAACCTTCTCCTTCATAAGCCCAAATCATTCCGTATTTTTCTAAGTCTACCAACTGATCATTTCCTACACCACAGCAATACTCTAACTTTATACTGTCAAGTTATTTTAAAGAGCCTAAAACAATAGTGATTAACATGACTGACATATAGTGTTGTTTCCCTATTTTCTCTTCTGATTTAATATATTTTTAGCTTTAATTTTGTTTAAAATCATGATTACTACCCATTTTCTTCACTAATAAGTTCCACACCTAATCTTTATTTTATGTTTATATGTATTTCTTATTCCCTATCCCTCCGGAATCCTCTACTTTACTTCTAACAGCTACCTTGCCCTCCTATTACTTAACCTACCCTCTCTCAATGATTTTTCCCTTATCTTCCCATTCCCATTAAACACCCATCTACATCCCCCTTATCCTATTCCCTTATCCTCTCTCCCATCCCTATCCCCTTATCCTTTTATTTCTTTCTGAAGTTAGAAGATTTATATACCCTTCAAAATACATAAGTATTGCTCCTTCTTAAACCCATTAATGATGAGTAGGTTTCCAGAACTACCAGCTTTTTTCCCCCATCTATTTCCTCTGTGTCATTTCTTTCTCTCACACCTCATTTGTACAAAGTAATTACTATTTTTACCGTTTCCTAAATGGTTTTACTTTTTAAAATCCTACCATACTCAGGTTTACCCCAATCTTTCTTTTAAACTGGGCTTAAAATACAACTAACAATCTTAAACATATTTTCTCAACATTTCCTCACATAAGAAGTAAACAATCTGTCTTTCCTGATTCCCTTTTAGTCGTCAACATGTACCATATATTTCTGTTGGATCTTATATGTCAAATATTCTGTTAAGTTCAATTGTGGTGTTTTTGTTTGTTTATTTTTAACAAAACCCTGAAAGTCTGACAATTCATTAAATATCCATTTCAGGATTATGCTTAACTTTGCTAGGTATGTTATTTTCAGCTGCAATGGAAGTTCTTTGTTCTTCAATTTATAATGTTCCTAGACCTGCAGTCTTTTATACTGCTATGGCTAATGTCATTCTAATTGTGGCACCACCATATTTAAATTAAATTTAAATTTTTCTTGTTGCTCACAATATTTTTTCCTTGAGGCCCTGGGGGTTTTGAAATTTGACTATGATATTCCATTAGGTGTTCCTCATAAGATCTCTTTCAGGTGGTAATCACTGGACTTTTTCTATTTCTACATTCCCCTCTTCTTTTTTTTTGTTTGTTGTTTTCAAATGCTTTATTAATTTCTGGTTTATATCATGCATTTCCATCAGATTTTGAGTTACAATTTTTTCCCCATTGTTCCCCTACCCACCACCCCAGAATAAGAGTTCCACAGGATATCCCCTCATCCAAACTGCTCTCTCCCATCTCTTCTCCCATATCCCTTTCGACTTTTCCAGTAGGACAAGGTGAATCCCTGTCCACATCTTCTCTCCCAAATATATGCAAAACAGTATTAATCATAGTATTTATATATTTTTTAAAAATTTGATTTTAAAAGGAAGATAAGCAACTCAGTATATGCTGTACATGTGTAGCTATGAAAAACATTACCATAGCAGATATATTATAAAAGACCTACTATATTTCCCTCCCTCCCATCCCACCTCCAACCTGGTCCACTCCCCAACTTGATCCTGTCCCTTTTCAAAAGTGGGTGCTTCCAACTTCCCTCCCCACTAGCCCACCCTCCCCTCCACCACATTTCCCCCTCCCCCCACGATCCTGTAGGGTGGGACACCCTATTTAATATGCATGTCATTCTCTCCCTGGTCCAAATTCAATGAGAATAAGGTTTTGCCTTTTTGCCTTCCTGTTCCTCCCCTCCCCTGCAACCACCTTCCCCTGCCTCCTCTATACGAGACAGTTCACTCCATTGTCTCTCCCCATTTCTCTCTCACCTCTTAACCTCACCTCTTAAGTATCATCCCTTCCTATTAAATTTGACCTGTGCCCACTATGTATACCTGAAAACATATATACACACATTCACATGTGTATTCATATGCCCATATACCCTTCTTCAACTATTTTCATATTGAGAAAAGTTTCTTCAGTTACAGTTATTATTTTTCCCTGCAGGAATGTAAAAAGTTCAACTTTGATAAGTTCATAGTGATTTCTTTTCCCTGTTTACCTTCTTAAGCATCTCTTGCTTCTTGTATCTGAATGTCAAATTTTCTATTCAACTCTGGTTTTTTCCTCAAGAATGCTTGAAAGTCCTCTATTCCACTGAATGACCATATTTTCCCCTGAAACAAGATACTCTGTTTTGCTGGGTAGGTGACCCTTGGGTTCATTCCCAGCTCTTTTGCCCTCTGGAATATCATATTCCATGCCCTTCAATCCCTCAGTGTAGAAGCTGCCAGGTCCTGTGCTATTCTGATTGTGTTTCCACAATATCGAAATTGTTTCTTCCTGGCTGCTTGTAGTATTTTCTCCTTGATCTGGGGATTCTGGAACCTGGCTATAATATTCCTGGGAGTTTTCTTTTTGGGATCATTTTCAGGAGGTGATCGGTGGATTCTTTCAACCTCTATTTTGCCCTCTGGGTCTAAAACATCAGGGCAATTTTCCTTGAGAATTTCTTTAAGGATGGTTTCTAGATTCTTTCTTTGATCATGGCTTTCAGGTAGTCCAATAATTTTTAAATTATCTCTCCTGGATCTATTTTCCAGGTCTGTGGTTTTTCCCATGAGATATTTCACATTGCCTTCTATTCTTTCATTTGTTTGGATCTGCTTAACAGCATCTTGATTTCTCATAAAGTCACTAGCTTCCATTTGCTCCAGTCTAATTCTGAAGGAATGATTCTTCTCAGTGAGCTTTTGAGATTATTTTTCCATCTGGCAAATTCGGCTTTTTAAGGCATTCTTCTCCTCATTGCCTTTCTGAGCCTCTTTTGCCATTTGAGTTAGTCTATTTTTAAGGTATTATTTTCCTCAGTCAGGCTGTTGACTGTCATTTCATACTTTTCTTGCATCTTTTTCATTTCTCTTCCCAAATTTTCCCCCACTTCTCTTATCTGCTTCTTAAGGTCCTCTATGGCCTGTAGCCAGCTTGTATTTTCATTTGGGGCTTTTGGTGCAGGAGTTCTAACCTCACAGTCCTCCTCCATGCTTTGATCCTCTTTGCCCCTAAAATAGGAGTCCAATGTTGAACTTTTCTGTATATTTTGTTT